>DF358173.1:14592-34455 GCA_000787875.1 Solanum virginianum | reverse complement strand
GTTGTTGAACTTGACATGGTGAATTTTGAAATTATTCTTGGGATGAATTGGTTACATGCATATCATGCTTTCATTGATTTTAGAACCTCCAAGATTAGGTTTAAATTTCCTAATGAGCCCGTCTTTGAGTGGGGAAGTCATAATGTGGTGGTTAAGGATAGGTTTACTTTTTGTCTTAAAGATCAAAAATTAATTTCTAAGGGATGAATTTACCATCTTGCAAGGGTTAGGGATGTTTAGTCTAAAATCCTTCCTATTGAGTCGGATCTGGTGGTCAATGAGTTTCTTGATGTCTTTTTTGATGAGCTTCCTAGTGTTCTCCCAAAAGGGAAATATACTTTGGTATAGACCTCCTCCTCGATACTCAACCCATTTCCATTCTCTCTTACCATATAGCCCCCGGTAGAGTTGAAGGAGTTGAAAGAACAATTGAGGAATTTATTGGAGAAGGGTTTCATAAGGCCAAGCAAGTCACCTTGTGGTGCACCAGTTTTGTTTGTAAGGAAAAAGAATGATTCCCTTAGAATATGCATCGACTACTGGTAACTCAATAGAGTCACCATAAAGAATAAGTATCCTCTACCAAGGATAGATGACCAATTCGATCAACTACAAAGGGATAGTCACTTTTTGAAGATTGAGACTTCCCTTAGTCCTGCTTCCCTTTTTATTTATTGTCATATTGAATCTTGTTTACAGTGCTTTCACGACCAAGGATATGTATATGATATGCTAAGAGGCTTGTTTGGGGTCCCTTTAGTGGGGTGAGGGAGTGTGATATTCCCAAGACGACTTTTCGAACTAGGTATGAGTATTTTGAATTTGTGGTGATGTCTTTTGGCTTGACTAATGCACCAACAATATTTATGGATCTCATGAATAGGGTCTTTAAGCCCTACCTTGATATGTTTGTGGTGGTCTCCATAAATGGTATATTGATTTATTCTTGGTGTGAAGAAGATCATGTGAATCATTTGAGGGTAGTGTTGCAAATTTTGAGGGATGAGAGGTTGTTTGCTAAATATGATAAGTGTGAATTTTGGTTGAAATAGGTTGTATTCCTAGGGCATGTGGTGTCGGGTGATGGGATTAAAGTGGGAATCACTGCTTGTTATAGGCCTCGGGTGATGGGATTAAAGTGGATTCCAAAAAGACAGAGGTGATAAGGAATTGGCCTAGACCCTTGACTACAATGGATATTAGGAGTTTCTTGGGTTTAGCATGGTAATACCAAAGATTTGTGAATGGTTTATCTTCACTTGCTTCTCCTTTGAAAAAATTGACCCAAAAGAAGGCAATTTTTGGACCGATGAATATGAAAAGGGTTTTCAAAGTTTGAAAGACAAGCTAATCTCCTCTTATATTTTGGCTTTATCGGAAGGGTTAGAAGTGTTTGTGGTTTATTGTGATGCTTTAAGGATTGGTTTGGGATGTGTGTTGATGCAAAATGGCAAGGTTATAACATATGCTCTAGAAAACTAAAGGTGTAGGAGCATAATTATCTCACCCATGATCTTGAATTAGCGGCCATGGTGTTTGCTTTGAAAATATGGTATCATTATTTGTATGGGGTTCATGTAGATTTATTTACCAACCACAACTATCTCCAATACGTGTTCAAACAAAAAGATCTTAACTTGAGACAACGAAGGTGGTTAGAGCTCCTTAAGGATTATGAGATGAGTGTGCACTATCATCCCGACAAAGCTAATGTTATGGCTGATGCTCTCAGTAGAGTGTCCATAAGTAGCCTTCTTCACATTGATGATGGTAATAAGAAGGTGGTTAGAGAGGTTCATTAGTTAGCTAGGTTGGGGGTTAGGTTGAATGAATTTGAAAATGGTGGTGTAGTGGTTTTTGATGGCTCCAAATCTTCTTTGATTGAAGAGGTCAAGTCAAAACAAGACCTTAATCCCGTCTTGATAGAATTGAAAACTTTGGCGAAGGATGGTAAAGTAGAGGTTTTCTCCCAAGAGGGAGATGGTGTCCTTAGTACCAAGGTAGGCTATGTGTGCCTAATGTTGATGGATTGAGGGATCTAATTTTGAAGGAGTCACATAATTCTTCCTACTCTATTCACCTTAGTTCCATAAAGATGTATAGAGACTTAAGGGAGGTGTATTGGTGGGGTGGTATGATGACAAAGTCGACTCATTTCTTCTGATTAAAACAACTTATGGTGCCGAAGATTATGTCAAGTTATATATTCATGAGTTGGTTAAGTTGCATGGGGTGCCGTTGTCTATTATATCGAATCATGGTGCTCAATTCACTTCTCATTTTTGGAGATCCTTCCAAAAGGGTTTTGGTACTAAGGTCAAGCATAGCATGACTTTTCATCCTCAAATAGATGGCTAAGCTAAAAGGACAATTCAAACTCTTGAGGATATGCTTAAGGCTTGTGTTTTGGAGTTCAAGGGTAGCTGGGATGAACATCTTCCACTTATTGAGTTTGCTTATAACAATAGCTACCACTCTAGTATTGGCATAGCTCCCTTTAAGGCTTTATATGGTAGGCATTGTAGATCCCCAGTTGGATGGTTTGATGTGGGGGAGATGGCTTTGTTAGGCCCGGATTTTGTTATGGAGGATTTGGAGAAGGTGATGTCGATAAGGGTGAGATTGAAGACAGCTCAAAGTAGAAAAAAGTCTTATTTTGGTATGAGGAGAAGAGACCTTGAATTTAATATTGATGATTGGGTTTACTTGAAGGTCTCACCCCTGAAGGGTGTGGTCCGATTTGGCAAGAAGGGGAAATTGAGCCTAAGGTTTGTGGGACCTTATAGAATTTTGAGGAGAATTGGTAAGGTTGCCTATGAATTGGAGTTGCCTACGGATATGAGTATGGTGCATCCGGTCTTCCAAGTGTCTGTGTTGAAGAAGTGTGTTGGTGACCCAAGTGCTATAGTGCCCTTAGAAGTTATAGGTGTCGTGGGGGATAACTTGACCTATGAGGAGGTCCCAGTGGAAATATTAGATAGGAAAGTGAAAAGGTTGAGGAAAAAGGATGTGACATCGGTCAAAGTCCTTTGGAGGAATCAACAAGTTGAAAGTGCCACTTGGGAAGCTGAAGCAGATATGAAGAAATAATATCCATACCTCTTTCACTTTATTCAAGTTTAAGGTAATAAATTAAGTTTTATCTGTGATTTCAAGTCTTGAGTTTCAGCCCTCATGCCATTTTTGCATGCATACATGTTCATGATAACAAGTTTTGGTATTTTTTGATGTATGTGTTTAGAACTTGTTGAAAATGATGTTTAAGTGCATTTATTTTATACATGTCAGGCTGGAAGTCTCTTATTCACTTCTATTACGCATGGTTTCTTTATATTCGGGGATAAATGTTCCCAAGGGGGAGGTATTATAGCACCCCTCATGTGCTTCGAAATGCCTTATAAGTGTATTTCTCGAATATCTCAAAATCCGTTCAAGATTTAAAAAATCTAACTTCGTTTTCTCATTCACATGGCAAAAATTGTGTGGCAAAAGGGTAGCCTCGAATTTTAGAAGACCCGTGCAAAATTTAATTTTCCCTACGAGGATGAATTCCAGTGTCCCTGAGTGCCCATGCCGCGACGCGCCTAGGGTGCGCCTTTATGTAATTGGGGCTGTGATGTAGTTCGCGTTGTGCTTGGGACACGGACTAGTACATTTTCTTCCATATTTTTCCATCTTCGTTCATGGGCATTTGGGTAATAACTCAATGCCTATTTAACAAGAAACCTTCATCTTTTGGCCATTTTTCAACTCAAGAACCTTCATAAACCCTTTAAAACCCTCTCAAATCATCACCCAATCCTTCATTCAATTCCAAGAATCTTAAGAGTACACTTTGGATTCCAAGTACCCAACTCAATCTTCAAGTCTCCTTCAAGTTTACTTCAAGAAATTCCAACTTTTAGGTATGTGGGTCTTCATCCATGGTTCCTTTCATCCATGGAGCCCAACCCTCTCTTTTTATGAAAATTTTATGATTTTAAGTTGTATTCTTCATGAGTATCTTCTATTATACATTATGAACATGAATTATGATTGATTTTATCAAATATTGAGTTATTATGTACGAATTGCTATTGCAAGCTTATTCCATGAGATGAGTTGAAGCTATGCATGATATGAACTATGGAAACTATACCACATTGTGAATTTTTGATGGATTTCATGACACCCAAAAATAAAGGTTTTACTACTATGTTGGTGGGTTGAATTGTATGACTTTAAAATGATTTAATTTCACTCTTTCATGTCTTATACTATCTAATTGTATGATTTTGTTTCTACCCTCTAGTATAAGGTATATGACTATGTAAGGGTCAAGTATGTGATGAGCTACTCATGCCATGTTATCATATCTTTTACAAGTTATTCATATTATGATTAAATCTATGATTATTTCAAGTATTTCGTGGGATTATAGTTATTATCGATTGAGGCTTAAGGTGGGGGCTCGACTCAAGAGGTCCTTATATAAAGTCTTAGTTTCTAAACTATGTGCCACCATAGGATTATGTTATTTCCCTAAAAGGGCTTACTAGTGGATCCATCTAGGTCAAGTTACCCACAAAGTGGGGTCAACTACGGTTTACCTTGGCAAGTAGACCACACCTTCTCCGATAGGGGTGTCATAAATCAGGATTCTAAGTAGTAGCTCCCTTGGTCTTATATGTCGGTTAAGGTGTCGTCCCACATATGTATGTTACACTATGCAAGTTGAATGTTTACATGCATGTTTTAATATAAGCATTGATCATAAATGTCTTATTGAGTTTTTATCCATTGATTATGATTATGCATCTTTATTATTATGGCTTATGTCTTTGTTGCATTGCACCCGCATACTTAGTTCATCCCAAGTATTAATGCATACTTTATGCCTAGATGATATCACCATGTAGGGGCTGGAGCTCCTATTGATCATCCTCCTCCACATGGCTAGTTGATTTGTTTGAAGAAATATGATATCACTATGTAGGGGCCGGAGCTCCTATTGATCATCTTCCTCCACGTGGCTAGTTGATTTGTTTGAAGAAAGCCTTTGGTGAGTCCTTAACTCTGAGGACAATATCTAGTTTACCTTTATGCCTTTTCTTTACTAAGACTTGTATAACTTTTTGGATACTTATTACTTGAGGGTGAGGCCGGGAAGTGTCTTGGCCCGCGTTCCATTCACTAGTAGAGGTGTTGTTGGATGATATGATAGTCTATGTTTTGAGCTTGATTCCTTTAATGCCTAAGTTATTGTGAAAGACTTCCCTTAGTTCCGCTTCCCTTTTTATTTATTGTCACATTGAATCTTGTTTACATTACTTCCATGACCAAGGATGTGTATATGATATGCTAAGAGACTTGTTAGGGTCCTTTCGGATTCCCCATTTGCCGTGTAACATCTAGGCCTTAGGCTTGGGTGGTGACACCTAACGGTCTACCACACTTTAGGCCAGTTTATGATTCAGAAACTATGACACTAGCAGATGGTCCTTTTGGGATATCAATCTGGATTGACACATTCACTGCAGGGATATGTGATTTAGTTATCGGTTGCAAATCAGTAAATGCAACTGACATTTGATTCACTATTTTCTATAAGTGGATTATCTTCTGGACCTCCTTCTCACATATACGAGTGTGTGGATCAATATGAGATTGTGACGAAACCTTCTATGCAATGTCCCTTTTAAGGTCATTTTTTTCCTCTAATTGTGGGAAAGTTGTTTCATCAAACCAATAATATGCAAATCAAGTAGTGAACAAATCTCCTGTCAATGGTTCAAGGTAGTGAATAATAGAGGGTGAATCAAACCCAACGTATATCCCCAACCTTCATTGAGGACCCATCTTTGTACGTTGCGGCGGTGCTACAGGCACGTATACCACACAAACAAAGATTTGCTAAAAATACCAATTAAATACTGACTTTCGAGCAAAGGTCAGAAAAAGCTTGGTCGCTTTTGAATAGCGACTTCACGAAGTCGATATATATGACTTATGACAGTCAATTTTAATTTTAAGTTGGAAACTTATAAATATATATTTTTTATTTAATTTTATTATTTTATTTTTGACATTCGGAGGTCGGTATTATCCTTTTTATTTTTTTATTTTGTTTCAATACCAACTCAAGTGGTCGGTATTATTTTCTTTATTTTGTTTGAATATCGACCTCCGGTGGTCGATATTGTTATTTTTTGTTTTGTTGGAATACCGACCTCCATTGGTCGGTATTATTTTTTAATTTTGTTTCAATACCAACCTCCAAGGGTCCGTATTATTTTTTTTATTTTGTTTGAATACTGACTTCCAGTGGTCGATTTTCTATAAAATAATCTGCAACACATTGATGCAATTTTTGTTACCCACCTGTATATTTCAATTAAAGTAGCCTAAAGAACTATCAACACAATAATTTTCTATATTTACGTTAGTTTAAAGTAAACTTACACTAACTTTCAAATTAAACTTGATGACTTCATTCAAAATAAACTACACGATCAAATAATTTAAAAAGTATAGAAACTACAAAAGTATGATTGTCTAATATATATAATTACTCCTCACTGCCATCACTCTCCTTAGAGGACTCACTAGGACATGGAGGAATAATCTTTCCTGAATCAAAAAGAGCTTTCAACTGAGCCTGAAGCGCCATATATCTCTTTTCCTCTTCTTTCTTTGCTGTTGCATTCTTCTCGTCTCTCTGCCTCTCTCTTTCAACTAGCTTGACATCTCTCTTCTTCTTTCTTTTTGCTGCTGCAGCAAGCTCAACACTAAGTAAAGATATCTTATCCTCTATTTTAGACACTGTCACTCTATCCACACCATTAATGTCCGAGGATGATGAACAACAAAACCAAGCCTTTTCTCTTGATAGGCCTTTTTTACATAACCATAGACAACCCCTTTAACTGGTTCACTCGCACTCTCTTGCCATAATTGCTCTCTAAGGTCTTGTGTAAGCGGTATGTCTTGACTTCAAGTAGGTAGAGTGCTACGGTAATCCTGAACTTTTTGCATAAACCTCCCTTGTCATTTAAATGAAGAGCTCTTAGAAAAAAATGTAATATATATAAGAAAAAATTGAATGAAGTTCTTTCATACGTCTCTTAAGCACATGGCTCAATCCATCTTTCTTCTTCTGTAGGATTTGTATTTTTGTTTATGTGAGTGTCCTTAAATAACTCTTCCTGAGCTACTGGTCTACCCAACTCTTTTACCTACATATATAATATATAGAATATGATCATTAATCTCTACTAATTACATACCAAAATGAAAAAAAATTATCTTATTGAATTTAAGAAAATAAACTATTCTACTCTTTCTTGTTAGTTGACTAATGACTCCACCAGTGTGTAGAGAGTCAATTCTACTCTTTCTTGTTAGTTGACTAATGACTCTACCAGTGTGTAGAGAGTCATCCTTCTCTGATACGCGAGCCTTTTTTTCAATGTTACTTCTCATTTTAAATTTTTCACTAGAGTTCCAATGTTCTTGCAACTTGGCCCACTGATCTGGCGTAACAAAGCGAGAAATTCTATTGTATCTCCGATAATCACAAAATGTGCTAGCAAGCGACTTTTTAGCTTTCATCTTGAAGTTTTCTTGAATTTTTTTCCTCATGCTCGAGAGCCCATACATAATATTTCTGCAATAAAATTTGTAATATAGTGAATTTAAATGCATACAATTTGAATTTAATTAATAGAAATTCTTACCTTAAATTTATTGAACATCTTACCCTGGGAATTTATTGGGATCTCACTCTAACTCAGGTACAAACCATTATAGTGGGTTCCGATGCACTTTAGGATGATATGTGTCATCCCTTCATCTGGATGCATCCTACAACATTTAAGTAAAAAAGAAAATTAATTCAACTTGAAATAAAATTCAAAATATAAACCATGAAGATGTAATATATATAGTTGACTCATACCCGTATCCTACATGCTAATTGATGAGTCTCCAAGTACTGTATCTATCGCTTGGCTATGTACCTTGTGCATTTGAGTGCTGAGTCATGGGAGTATTAGGCTCCGAGCTATTAGAGCCAAGGTGAAGATTAAAAAGTCCAACTGATTTGCTAGTAGTATTGAGACTGTTGCACTGGCTAGAGCTAATTGATGGTATAGTAGACTTATGACCAAGATGTGAATAGCCTTGTATTATTTTATAACTTGGATTGGGTGCCACAATAGTATAACCAGAATGTGAAGCCACACAAGTAGAGGTATTTTGTGACTGTGTACTGATCGACTAGCTAAAGTAAGGCCCATGGGGTGATATTAACTTATGATGGCTCGTTAGCTATCACGATCCTAGTAGGCCTCTTAGTGGTATTGAGCTTTATTTTCTTTTTTTGGATTAACAGGCTTTTTTTATTTACCCTTATCTTTATTTACCAGATCCATCTGCATCAATCAAATAGTAAGATTAAAAATTGTAGTACAAAATAACAAAGTAGTACAACAAATGTTACACCTGCAATAGACATGCTATTATAATTTTTCTTTACAAATGTTATAGTACTATGCTATTGTACTACAAATTTCTCTCTCTATTGGCCCCATAGATCAACTTGATACTCTTTAGACAATTGTCTTGTGACATATGGTTTTTGTCAATTGTCTTGTTCAAAATTTTAGGGATGGTGTCAGTGAATCTTAGTTTAATCAAGTTTTGAATGTTAAGATGGAGCAGATTATTGAGGTTTTGCCTGATAAGTGCTTTCTTGATGAATATTGAGAATCTTAGGTAAACTGGGATATAATTTTGATAAATTATTTTTTCTCATTTATCAATTAACTAGGCTTGTAAATTTCTTGATGAGAAATGGTCACCCAAGTTTGTGGTGATAGTTTCCCATAAGAATTATCATACCACGTTTTTCCCGCCTAATGATCCTAACAAGTATTCCTCCAAGTGCCCCACTGAAACTTAAAATGGATATTAGTTGCATATTTTGCACTGGATGAAGTTGCTTACACATTCACTTTGTGCAGGCATAAGCATAGACAATAAAATTTGTCATCCAAAGAATTATGAATTCTACTTGTGTGCCCATACTAGAATGATTCTTAGTATTTATAGCTATCCATGTGTGTGTATTCTGGAATAAGGAATAAGGCTATATGCTCATGTTGAAGATTCATTTTGCTATTTGTAGGGGAGATGGCCAACAACTGAAGTTATCCTCATCTCATCTCCTCTGGTTGATGAAGCAGTGAGACTTTTGTAATCTTTCCATATATATGTTTCATAAAATTCATTGATCCTAGAACAACAGAGTATTATTTTACTAGTCTTTTGACAAGCTATAGTATTGTTAATGCACTTTTTCTTAAAGATCTTATGTTTAATTCAAACATATGTAGATGTCCGTTTACAGAGAACAAATTAAGACTACCAAAGAGGACGAATAAAGTTGCTGGAAACTGTGCTAAAGCATGTCTAGCTGTTGCTGCTGAATGTAGGGCCTCCACTATTGATCTCTGGACCAGAATGCAACAAATCCCTAGCTGGCAAACAATTTGTTTAAGGACCATAAAATTCTACTTATGGTTTGTTGAGATGAGGGTTTCCAGGAAACAGCCTTTCTACTTCTATGAGGTAGTGGTAAGGTCTGCGTACATTCTACCTTCCTCAGACCCCACTTGTGGGATTCCACTGGGTATGTTGTTGTTATTGTTGTACTATTTTTATGTCCGTTAATACATATGTGTATATTATACATTTTGTAGATGAATGATAGCTGCTACTAATAGTAGTTTATAGACGAATATTAACTTTAACAAACAATTTTATATCATCCTCTTATAGGCACCAAAGGAGCACCTGTAGCACCTGATAAAATTACCAAAATATTCCTAGAGTAGAGATGTACGCATAGCATGTCTTCTCATGCTCTATTTGCAAATTTGAGGCCAGATATTCGATCAACATGAAAAATTGAGTGGAAAAATGGTCTCGGTTGATTTTTAGAGCGACTGGATCGAAAGATAATTTTTTGGTCCAAAAACAAAAAAAGTGTTGATGTGCGACGCCTCTGTAGCAGACTTACACTTATATTTTTTTAATATTTTTGACGGAGATTGAAAAAACTCGTTCAACAAATTTTTAAAAAAATACACAAAGGCGCGCCAAGTCCGCGTTGCGGACTGGGTATTTCCAGACTGAAAATTTTCTTTATTTTACAAAAGGCATTGTGGACAATTTTCAATGCCTCCTAAACTAAATACACAATAAAAATAGGTCATTTGGAGCGTAAAAAGGGTCTAAAACCCATTCTAAGTCCTTTGTAAATCTTGGAAGAAAGTTAGGGCTTGAGAGAAAAGAAGAGAGAAGCGTAAATTGGAGAACTCGAAGGCAAATTATTGAAGTTGATTGTTGGTAGCTTCTCCCTAGATATGTAAGGCTAAACGAAAGCATGAAATTTTTTCTCCCATGTGCCCCATAGATGGTCTTAGAGGAGTTGAAAGTCCATGAGCCTCCATACATGTTTTCTTGAAGTATTATCTTGATTAATTTCTTCAAAACTATGTTACTTACATATATTTTCATACATTGATGATCATCATAAACTTGTTTTCTTGAATCGAACACTTTTCATGAGATATTGCATAAACCTTATATGTTAACTTTTGAAAGCATGTATGAATGAACATATAGATGGAGTCTAGAGCCTTAAATGAGAATGTTGATTGTGATGTGAGAATGGCGATAGGTTGATAGTTCTTGATGGCCCATGAGTGTTCCTAAATGAACTTTAATGATTTGTCTATTCTATTATTCCCTAATGATTGATCTAGGCCTTGAGCTATTGATTAAGAGTTGAATTGATGAGATAATAGGAGTCTCTATGAGACTAATTGAATGATGAGTGCCTCTATAAGGCTAATTTGAGATGATTTGATTTGATTAATTGCTTATGAGCATTGGGTCTTGGGAGGAGTATCGAGCATCGAAAGAGTAAGAGTTAATCCAACTCACACTCATCAAACTACATAACCAAGCATAGGTGAGGATTAGAACCATCACATTATATGGAGGTTCCCTCTTGATAGAGTCCCTGAAACAATAGAGGACTTGTTTGATTTGCTAGGGTCCCTAGTAGATTGGACTCGTTCCCTACCTAGCAAATACGAAATAGTTGTGGCAACAACGGCGACTTGTTTTTCAATCACTGGCTCATAACTAATTATTGTCGGATAAGAGAAACTCCCAGAAAGTTCCTAGTTTGAGTACTATGAGTCGTGATGAGATGAGAGGTGATGAGATACGTTGAGTTGAGTTCCTTTGAGATGAGCCTGATGTGATTTATGAGGTTTGATTGGTTGATGGGTCATTTGTCCACTCCTTATTCTTACTTTATATAAACATTTGACATGTTGATTGCTGATTATTCTGAGTTGGTATTGTTCCATATTATTCTACCTATTTCTGCTTCATTTAGCTATTTTACATATTATATATTCCACGTACCGATACCACTTAGTGCTGCATCATTTTATGATGTAAATACAGGGATTAGAGATCGTCAATAGGTGAATCGTTGAGGATCTGAGCAGTTAGCTGATTGGTAAGCCTCCCTTACTTCGGAGGATACATGATATTTATTTTATCTTGCTTTAGAGTTAGACTTAATTAACTTTATTATGATTGAGGTAGTTATGAGTTTGTCATTGGCACCATTTGATAGTGATAGAGGCTTCATAGACTAGAGTCAATGTTGATTGATAAGACTTGTTGAGCTATTTCTTTCTACTAGCCTTTCATTTATTATATTATTTCGAGATTAGCTAGATGTGCTCATTTACTTTCTTATGTCTTCCGTTGATTAGTAAAGTTTATTGATTGAATAATTATGATAAGGCCAAGTGGTTTGCTTGGGGACTAATAACAGTCTTTGGGTGCCGGCCACGTAATGGGTACCCTTCCGGGGCGTGACAGCACCACTACTATAACTGTTGGTAAGTTTTCATTAGCCAAGTATATTTGTCTGAATATAACACACTTTTATTCTCGTATGTTGTTTTGGACTAGTTTTGTTTTGGAGTATTTTTAGTCATCTGAGTATTCCATGTATATTAGACTAGTCAAAAGACATGTTACATGAACATGTTTGACTAAACACATGAAATTTCATATCTCATATGGTCTATTCGTCACAAAAACTGATAGTTGTAGATATTCATACACATAGTTTCACCATTAGCTTCATCCAAAAATCAACAAATATGTTAATATACAAAGATGCTCATCTTTCTTGGTTTCAGAAAATAAGAAAGTACCTTGTTTCAGAAAACAAGAAAATACCTCTCTTTATCCTAGATAAGCTAAAATCCTCAATTATAACCAAGAAAATGAGTTTAAAATGCATTTTAAAAGTACCTTTGTTTGATATGTACTTTTTCAAACACAACAACAGATTGGTCAACAATGCACTGATGAATTACTTCGTAAAGAGAAGCAAGCACTGATGGATTTTGAGATAACAAGATAACAAAAAAAGAAGTCATCAATTTATCATCCAATTTAGACAGTCTAGCTATATAGGATTACTCTATTCTCCTCTTCATGAAACAAATACATACAAAGAGAAAAAACCATACAAACAATAATGTAAGTACCAATGTCATACTACCTAGGGTTAATTATATAAACAATCATTAACCCTAGTAGTTGTAGCTTTTGCAAATCTAAAAATAGAGAATTCTTTGAGCAAGACCAACTAGCACGAGAGCATTCAAGCAAGATCTAGAGTTGGGTTTTTCTTGTTTGTTCAAACTATAACAATCTTCTTAGAATCATTGTTTAGAAATAATAATTGTAAGAGAATATTTTCTTTGAGAGAGTTATTGTTAAGAGTGGGTTTGGCTCTCGTTTGTTGCTAGTTATAAGGTGAGTGAAGTTTGTTGAGTTGAAAATTGTGAGTTTATAAGTTTACATTGCTCAAGTTTTGAAGTAGTTAAGCCGTTGAAATCCTACAAGTGTAGATAGTGGTGTTTCTCCCTTGAGCAAGGAATTTTTCCATTATAAGTTTTGTGTTTGACTTGGTATTGCATTATTAGTTATTCATTTGGTAATATATCGAACCAGGTTCGCTAGTAGGGTAGCAATAGTTGTGTTTTCAATTCATATATCTACTCGATATATTTTAACACACCTTGAAAGCTTATGCACATAAAGTTAAAATGATATTCACCATCATCAGTGGCGACACCATATGTATTCAAAAGGTGTCAACTGGCACCACTTAACTGAAAAGGTATAATACTATCTAGATAGGTGAAATTTTTTATTTATTGAATACCTAAATTTACTCATATATTTTACTCTTTTTTTTTCAAAATATATTTTGACACCCCTTGAAAAAAATAAAAGAATATTTGTAAACAAGTAAAACTTAAGATTATAAATTTAGTCAAGTAAAAAATATTGAACTACTGCAATAACAATATATTCGGTGTAATCCTATAAGTAGAGTCTAGGAAGAATGCAGTGTACGTGTACCTTATCCTTATTTTGTATTAGATAAAGATTATTCTTGATAGAACACTCGTCTCAAGTTTAATTAAAGGGTTCAATTTGCATTTTGTTAAAATTGTATGATTAAGAATACTCCTGCCATTATAAGCTCAATTTATATATGCTTTTATTCAATGAATGACATAATTCTCTTTATAAAAGAAGACTAAAATTAGATTTTTTTTACTTAGGTCAAGACAAATTTAAACCTTTTCCCATTTAAATATAGAAGAAGAAAATTGATATCTAACTTCCAGGAGACAGTAATGGTAGAAACGTGAACATTATAATTAAATGCTTCTCGTTTTCCATAGGACAAAATTAAAGAATAGAATAAATATTACTCTAGTAAAATACTCTTTCCATCCCATACTAGTAATCAACTTTTTCCTTTACACGTGTCTTCCAAAATCATAACTAAGATGGATTGTTTTACTAATTAATTTATTGCATAAGAATTTTTTTCAAAACATTACAAACTTTTTTAGATAAGCACATTACGTTTTTCGATAAAGTTGGGAGGAGGGAAATTCTCATAAAATAGAATAACCAAACTCACATTAAGACAAAAAGTTTGAGCTGTCAGCATCAATTTTAACCAAAAAATAATGATTATTAAATTCTATCACACAATAAACACCTGAAAGTCTTTTAGTTTGTCACTTTTTCAAATATTCTATTGAGTTGTATAAAAGGTAGTGAGTCACTAACCAATTAAATTTGTAATTTAAAAAATCAATAACAAAGGAAAATGAGTTTTAAGAGTTATAACCATTTGTTAGTGCAATTAATTATTCTTTGACTATAGATTATAAAACTTTATTATAATTGATATTTCTTAGTTAGTATTTGACCATAGATATTTGAAATTTATTGTAGATAATATCTGACCATAAATTAATGTAATTAATATTTGACCATATAGATTTAATAAAATTTAATGTAATTAGCATAATTTTTTTTTCTAGTGTTTGACCATAGACTATTAAAATATATGAACAAGCAGAAGTATGGGTGTGTTTGGTTGGAAAGAAATCTTTAAATTTTTACAAAGTAGTTTTTTTTACTTATTTTCTAAAATTTTGTAAGTAAGCAAAAAAATTTTATAGCACAAACAGGGTTTAGGTAGGATAGGTTGGGAAATAGGGGCTCAAGGATGATATTGTCATGGGTTTTTTTTTGGTACTTTTGTTATATTTTTTCGAACTATTGAACTAATTTTTCTTGAATCAAGGTTTTATTTGAAAGCATATCTCTATTTCTACGGTAGGAATAAGACTACATTAAATATGTTGTTATTACTTTTATATTTAAAAGAAAATATTTTTTGTAAAAAAACATATTAACCAATCAAACAAAACACAATAAAAAAAATATTTTCTAGAATACTGATATCCATCTCTAGACAGAGAAACCGTAGATTGAAGTAAAACCTATAATACTCCTCCCTTTAGTTGCTCTTCTTAAACCATAGGCCTCCTTCCTCCCTTCCAGACTTAAAATAGCTATAAAAAATAAAAGAGTTGTTAATTTTTAGGCCTCCTTCCTATCTTTCAGACCACAAAACTCACACTTAAGACAAAAAAGTTTGAGCTAGCACCATCAACTTTACCTGAAAAATGTCATGACCCGGACCTAGGGTTTAGGAGTGACATGGCGAATGGAAACCAGAGTCTCCAAGCAAGCCTCATAGCATCCATTCACACATCATTGGTTCAGAAGCGCATATGGAATAATAAACACATAGTTCTAAGGGACGGAAAAGTAGGACTCACACTATGGGGATGTCATAGGGATAGGGATTAACATGGATTTCACATAACACATAGCACATAAGGACTAAGTGGTGGGTAAGCATCACTCACTCTATGTAGACAATACGGGACTTAGGACTTCCACACTTTCACATCATAACATACATACACATCATATCATAATCGAATCATATTAGTCATATCCAATAGATAGCCATAATCATAATCTTCAAATATCATCACATAACATACATCCGTACAAGAGTCTACAACATGTCCAATAATGCCTCTAGTCATATAATAGGAGAGGGACCAAGACATATACTGGGCTCACCCTCAAAGTAAATAGCAAAACGAAAACAACATAAGGTAGATAGATGGTGGCTTATCCTTGGAAGATAGGACTCACCACAACACTTTCTCAACTATGATCTAGCCGTCAAACGGTGGATGAAAATAATATCCAGTCCCTACATGGTTAGATCATATAGGCCAAAGTATGCATTAGTACGTTTGAATATACTAAGTATGCAGGCATGCAATACAAATGACTTATCAAACCTGCATTCAATGTTAGATGACGAAGACACATAATATATAAAGAAATATATATCCAATGAAGGGTGTATAAAAATATGTCATGAATCCATGATGCATGAAATGCACAAAGCTAATATAAAGAGGGGATGAGATCTCAACCGACATATAAGCCCAAGCGAGCTATTACTTGGAATCCTAATGTTATCCCCACACTAGAAAAGAGGTGGTATACTTGCCAAAGATAAACTATACTTCTCCTTACGAGCCTCCCATTTTTGAGTAATAACCTTGCTTATGGGTCTCCCATTTCAAATAGGATTTTTAATTCATATCATATCATATCAATACTATAACCACACCTTATGGGTCTCCCATTTCAATGAGGGTTACCACATACATATACTTATGTTTGCCCATAGTTCAAGAGAAAGGAAGCAGACCCTTGGGATACCCTGAAGCCTCTAATCTCATTAGTGCTAAATCATTATCCCACATGAATACATATACGTATACATGCATTCAAAAGAGATGCAAGTCCTTTCAAATGCATACTTGGGCTTAAAAGCCAAACATATTCATAATCAAAAGCCAAATCATAATTCATATCATGCTTTTCATACATAGAAATAGTCCATTCACAATTTTCAAAGAGGTGTAAATACCCAATATGCTCAAAGAATCAGTATCATAGAATTTGTGTGATCACACTCTTGTCATAGCCATATGAGAGAGTGTAACCCACCAATTCATTTTCAAAACATATGTGGACAACTCTCCACAAACTTCCATGGCACTGTTATAACAAGAATTTTGTTACTGCTTTGTTGGCTCCTATTAGTAAAGTGTAGTACTTAGATGCTGCTTCAGTTCACAAAACAAGGGGAAGTTTGGCTAAGGTTAGGTTACAGGTGGACCTTACCAAAGAGAGACCTTCTCATGTGTGGATGGGGTTTAATGAAGAAGATTTAACTATAGAAAGGTGGCAATCTGTGCAATATGAGGATGTTCCATCTTACTGTTTATATTGCAAACATTAGGGGCATTTGGTTCAGGATTTCACCATCAGGAGGAGAGATAAGCAAAAAAGAAAAAAAGTGTTTGAAGTAGCAAGACAAAATGGGAAGACCAACGATTCAGACAAAAATGAAGCAAGAACTGTGACTCAGGACCTTCCCAAAGGTTCTACAAGTGACATCAAGAAGCACCAGGAACAAACAGAGGGACCTCAACAAGCTCAATGGAAAAGACAGAGAAGAAGACAAGGAAAATAAAATATTCCTAACTAAATTCACAAGGAGTCTGTAGTCCATCAAACCAAAGCTATGCAAAATGGTAAACTCTTATTTATTTCCCCAAATTCTTACATTGATCTAGCAGTGCAGGATCAGCCAACTGGTGTTCATGATGAGGTTACTGATGCTCAGAATAAAAAAGTGTCTGCTCCTTTGCATAAAAATCAGCAAGTTGTGGATGGCAATGCTCAAGTTGGGCATTTCAGATAGTAGCTTGTTGCTAAACCATTAGGTATTGACCCAGTAATCCTTAAATTCCATACCTCTATAAATTCTGGTTTGATTACTGAAGTTGATGGAGGAGTGAAGGGGGATAAATAGGAGAAACCCACTAATTTGCAGGATGGGGTGTACAGGGGGAAGGTATTGGCTCATGCTTTGCATGAGCACCCTTACACAGACCATAAAAGTGACTCTAGAGTCACTACTACCACTTTGGTTACTTCTAAGATTCAACAGGTTCAAAATGTTGGTGATCATCATGTGTATAATGTGAATACTCAACAAGTTCAAAATGTTGATATTGGTGAGATGCTGGTTGATTTGGGTCACGAGGTTCTGGGTTGTGGTCCTGGAATGTAGCAATTGAGTCATGGTATTTTAACTAATCTTGATGGTAGTGGTAATCCTACTCAGCATCTCAATAATAAGTCACACAAAAGGTTAAACAAGAAGAAAAGGGATGCAATTAAAAGGAGGTTTGAAAAGGGTACTGATCAGTCCATTGTAGAACTCCCTTCAATTCAAAATAAACAAGCTTCTTTTGGTTCTAAAGGAGATTATAGATTCAACATAGTCCCAAATATTAATGATAAGTATAAAGTGCTTAATTCTGAGGATGAAATAGATCATGATGATAGGTCTGTGGATGAGAATGATGTGGAGGAGGCTAATACATTTATGCTCAGGAATTTTGATCCCAATTCTCAGGTTGATCTTCAACAAGAAATCCAAGAAGATACTGAAAAGAATGGTTTATCTCCTGGGGGAAGGAAGGAAAAGAGGCAACTTAATAAACCATACCACCTGTCAGGAGCATATTTATAAACTCTAGCAGACCAAACACTAGGTCTAAGAGCAAGTGTTTATGATGATCTGATCAATATGTTGGAATACCAGGGGTATAAACACCAAAGGTTCCTTGGAGAGAATTCAAAATCTCAGGAAGATATAAAATGTTGGTTTGATTGTCATTCTTGATCCCTTTGCTGATAACACTTAAATAGTATTAGACTTCAATTGGGAATGGATAATGCTATTAGTAACCCACATGCTAAGATTTGGCTATTTTAGAACAGTGATTATAATTGCAACATTATTTAAACAGATGAGCAACATATTACTTGTGAAATACAACATTCAGAATTGGTTGCCAAATTCTGGATTTCATTTATATATGCTAAGTGTAGAGATCATCTTAGAAGACCTCTATAGGACATGTTACTCTACTTTGCTGCTAAAGATGTACCTTGGTGTACCATAGGGGATTTCGATGTCATTACTTCACCTGAGGAGAAGAAGGGGGGGTGTGATTTACAATATGAATAAGAGTTTTGAATTTATCAGTGCGATTGAAGCTTGTGGGCTAACAGAAATTAGTTTCAATAACCAATAATTCACCTGGTGTAATCAACGAGCTGTTGATGATAATATCTAGAAAAGACTAGATAGGGCTATGGTAATGATAAATGGTTGGATATGATTCCTTAGACTACTGTTGAGCACTTACCATCTATGAGGAAGTTTGGCTAAGGTTAGGTTACAGGTGGACCTTACCAAAGAGAGACCTTCTCATGTGTGGATGGGGTTTAATGAAGAAGATTTAACTATAGAAAGGTGTTAATGGAGATGGTTAATAGACAGAATTCTAGTACCAAGTATTTTAAATTCCTTCATTGTTGGATTGATAATGCTTCCTTTATGGATACTATGGGAACTTGTTGGAATGGGGAAGTAACGGGCAATCCTATGTGGAGGTTTCATTAGAAAATAAAAAGAATGGCTACTGCTGTTAGCGAATTGTCAAAGAGAGAGTATGGTGATATCTTTGCTAGTTCAGAGAATTTGAAGAAAAGGTCAAAATTGCTGAGGATCACATCATCAATGATAATTCACTTGAGAATAGTGCACAACATCATTGCATCAATGCTGAATACATCAAATACTTGAAACTGGAAGAGTCTATTCTTAAGCAAAAGACTCAGCTTCAGTGGTTCAGAGAGGGTGATGCTAATTCTAGGTATTTCCATGCATTATTGAGAGGGAGAAGGAGAAAACTATTCATCCACAACATCTGTACTGAAGAAGATACATGGGTTTCAGGTGATGAGAATATTGCTACAACAGCATGTACTTATTTTCCAAAAAATTTTACTGGACATGAAGACAAGATCAATGAGCAGATGCTGAATTGCATTCTCAGACTGGTTAGTAAGGACCAGAATCAGATTTTGTAGGCAATGCCAACTTTGGAGGAGCTTAAATAGGTGATATTCTCTATGAATCCACATTCAGTAGCTGGCCTTGATGGTTTTAGTGGTAAGTTTTATCAAGTATGTTGGGAAATTATTCAAGGTGATCTATTGGCTGCTATTTAGTCCTTTGTTTTGTGGTAGTAGCATGCCTAAGTACATGACACATGCTTGTCTGGTACTACTTCCTAAGGTTCAGCATCCCAACAAGTTGAATGAATTCAGACCAATCAGTCAGAGTAATTTTTTAAATAAGGTTGTTTCAAAGTTTTTGTGTTG
>DF358173.1:0-10521 GCA_000787875.1 Solanum virginianum | reverse complement strand
TAACCCAAAATATGGAATTGAAAGGCTGTACGATCCATGAGAGGTCCATGTGTGAAGTGCCTTGGCCAAAATATGGATTTTCAAGCCAAAGCCTTCCCCACAGTTTACCACACGACCCATGAAGCCTCACATGGGCTACGTAGGGTTCATGTGAGGTGAACCTTTGTCTTAAACTCCACATAAATGCCAACACTCTACACGGGCAAGGGGCCACCTCAAGGCACCTCTACACGATCTATATACCTTCACACGACCCATGGAGGCTTCCCTGAAGTGTCACCTTGGTCCAAAACTTTCCAGAACCAAATTTAAAAGCTCCGTTAAGGTCATACAAAATTTGGGTCCTTACATCATCTCCCCCTTGGGAACAATCGTCCTTGAATGCACTAAACCAAGGCTTGAAAAGCTTGACTTAGTACATGAAACATCCAAACACAAGATACAATGCATATTTCAAAACATCTTTAAATCATTCAAAACATCTTTAAATCATTTTCGTGCATATGTATGCATGTCATGTTGTGAAACTCAAGAGTAGAAGAGTTAAGACCACTCGAAAAAGGGAGAACCTAATATCTTAGGCTTGAGTAGATTGGAAAAGATAGGGATATTATTTCGTCATCTCTAACTCCACTTCCCATGTAGCACTCTCTACATGTGGATTTCTCCAAAGCACCTTAACAAACCACATCCTTATTGCGAAGTCGCTTCACTTGCCTATCAAAAATCTCAATCCGAGCTTCCTCATATGACAAGTTCTCCTCAACCTCAACACCTTCCAAAGGCACAATGGATTTAGGATCGCCAACCAATTTCCTTAACATAAACACATGGAAAATCAAATGAATAGAACTCAAATTCGAAGGCAAATCTAACCTATAAGCCACATTCCCTATCCGCTAAGGAATCTTGTAAGGATTTGCATATTGGGGACTCAACTTGCCCTTCTTGGCAAAATGCATTATACCCTTCATTGGTGAGATGTTCACATATACCTAATCACCAACATAGAACTCGAGATCTCTCTTCCTAACAATCGAATAGGACTTTTGGCGACTTTGAGTCGTGTTCAACCTTTTCCCAATCAATTTCGCTGTTTCCATAACCTCCAACACTAAATCCAGGCCTATCAAAGTAATTTCATCTAACTTAAACTATCCCACTAGAGATCTACACCTTCTACCATATAAAGCCTCAAATGCTGCTATACAATTGCTAGCATGAAAGCTATTGTTGTAAGCAAACTTAATAAGTGGTAGATGATCACCCCAATTTCCTTTGAATTCTAACACACAAGTCCAAAACATGTCCTCCAAAGTTTGAATTGTCCTTTCGGCTTGCCCATCAGATTGAGGAAGAAAAATGGTACTTAACTTCACCTTAATGCCAAGCACTTTTTTGAAATGATTTCTAAAAATGAGAAGTAAATTGGGTACCACAATCCGATATAATAAGTAGGCACACTATCCAATCTAACCAACTCCCAAATATGTAACTGTAACACCCCACGAAATTATTAAAATACCCCTAGAATGGCATCGTGCACATAACGTGTCTTCCCAAGATCCTATGGAAAAAATGAGAATGGATTAGCAATTAACACAAAAAATTGAGTGGGAAAATAATCTCAGTCGAATTTTAGAGCGACCGAGTCAAAAGATAATTTTTTATAATTAAATCTGAACCAATGAGAGTACACGCCTAGAGTGTGATGCGACTGGGGCACAAACTTATACTTGGTTTTTTTCAATTTTCTAGAAAGAATGTGTTTTAAGAATTTTTGCAAAAATACACATGTCCGCGCCCCAAGCGCGATGCGTACATGGTGTTACAGGGTGAAATTTTATTCTTTTATTATGGGAAGGGCATTTTGGTCATTTCCCAACCCCTCCTAAGTCCCAAAAACATGTATAAAGGTCATTTTCTTTAGATTAAGGGTTTCAAGACCCATTTTTCTTAGCTTCTAAGTGAGAGTTCTTGAGAGAGAAAGAAGAGAAAGCTTGAGGATTTCAATATTTGGGGTCAATTCCTTGAAGGTTCTTAAGTTCTTCTTCATCCCAGGTATGTAACCCAAAATATGGAATTGTTCTTCCATGTGCCACATTGATTGAAGTAAGTTGATAGTTGAAGGTATTGAGTTCTGTATGTATATTGAGTTCTATATGTGTATTGAGTTCTATATGGTATTGAGTTCTGTAAAACTCTACATGATTTCTTTGCTAAAGATTGCAAGAATGAACCTAGGTGTTGATGTCTAGAGCCTTGATCGTATTAATGTGCTTGTTGTTGTGGTTTTGGTCCTGAGTTGAGTGTGTTGATGATTACATTGATGAGATTAATGTTTTCATAGTCTTAAAAGGGTTGAAATTAATCTTAAAAGAATGTTCTTAATCTATTGAGTTGTTAGTTGATAGGATGAATTGATGTTCTTTGTCCCAAAGAGACTAAATGATGAGAAATCTTGATGTTTGATGTTTATGAGCATATTGAGTCCAGGGAGGAGTATCGATCACTGAAATGAGTAAAAGTGAGTCCCACTTGAACTCATAACTATCTAGCCAGTGCAGGAGAGGATTGGACTGTAAAAAATGAATGTTTGTTTAGTCCTAAAAGAGGACTTGATGTTAATTTGGACCCACAGATTCCATGGCGATGAGGACGTAAACTAGGAGTGGGCAGCGCAATTTTGTTGGTGCCAAAGAAGTGAGTATCTTATAAGTTAAGATTATTTCATGTTACTTTTACTTACATTTGTTATTCAGCTATTTTACATATTGTACAATCCATGTACTGATGCTATTTGGCGCTGCATCATTTTATGATGCAAATACTGCAGATAGAGGACTTCAGCAGATGCCCCCCTGAGGTTCAGCTTTCCTAGTTCAGAGATTTGGTGAGTCCTCCCTTACATTTGGAGGATGCCATTTATTTATTTTCACATGTTTTGAGCTATTTCCTTATGAGTTTGTCATAGCCATGGCCTATCATGGTACTTATACCGTAGAAGTAGAGGCTTCATAGATATAGAGAAGATAGTTTTGATATTGGGATCTTTCCCGTTTTAATCTAAGTTCTTGAATATACTTTATACCATGTATGTTAAGATTAGTTTTGGCCTGTGGCCCTTATTCTTGCTATAGATGTGATTGAGTTGAGTTGCCCAATATAGTATCTACTTAACCCCCCTGATGATTTCTATTGTATAGTTGATTGAATGACTGTCTTAAGACCGAGCGGTTCACTTGGGGACTAGCAGTAGTCTCTGAGTGCCGGTTACATCTAGGTACCCTCCCAGGGTGTGACAATAACTTGGCATAGTCCTCAACATTGAAAATAGTCCCAACCGATAAGAAGTGAGTCGATTTGGTCATTAATTCAACCATTATCCATATGGAGTCTAATTGTTTCCGATATAGGGAAACCTAATCACAAAGTCCACATTCTCATTCTCTCTTTTCAAGTAGAGATTTCAATGTTTTGGGCCAAACAATCTGGCCTTTGATGATCGTGATGTCCTCATTCTCATTCTCTCTTTTCAAGTAGAGATTTCAATGTTTTGGGCCAAACAATCTGGCCTTTGATGTTCCATCTTCACTTTTTGACGATTAGAGCTTTCGGATACAAATCTAGCTATGTCCTTCTTAATACCATACCAGCAATACATTTCCCTCAAGTCCTGATACATTTTGGTAGATCCCAGATGTATGGAATAATGAGAGTTATGGGCTTCAGTCATGATCACCCTCCTAAGATCATCAACATCTGGGATGCACAATCGATTTTTTTATCAAAGCACACCATCTCCCCCTTGGGAGAAAATCACTACCTTCTTTTCGGCAATCAACCTCTTCAACACAAGCAATGATAGGTCTAAGTCTTGCTTTGCCTTGACATCAACAACCATAGAAGATTCGGTCCCATTTTGAACATGAACGAATCCATCATTAGATTCACTCGACCCAATGCCCAAATCTTGTCAAACAATGCACATCCTTCACCAACTCCCTTTTGACTTCGTCAATAAGATTAGCTATAGCATCTTTCTTGCTTGGATTGCATTACGAGCCTAAAGTAACTCTCCCTATTCGGTAGGGAGGGATGGAGATTGGAAATCTTAAGACACATTTCATGGCATGATAAGAATCATGAAAAAGTGAAACGTTACCTAAAACACCTTGTAGCCTCATGCCCATAGATGTGGCGCGCTTCACACCCATGAATAAGACTCTACTTGACGCGGCATGTTGGATTCTGATGACCATTTATAAACCTAGTACTCTGATACCATCTTTGTTACAACCTAAACAAGCCTCATAGCATCCATTCATATATTATCAGTTTGGAAATGCATATGGAATAGTAAATACCTAATTCAAAGGGACAGAAAAGTAGGACTCACGCTATGGGGATATCATGAAGATAGGGATTAACATGGATTCACATGATATATAGCACATAAGGACTAAGGGGTGGGTAAGCATGACTTACTCTATGGGGGCAATACGAGACTTAGGATCTTCCATACTTTTACATTATAATATATATACACATTATATCATAACTAAATCATATTATTTATATCCAATGGATAGCCATCATCATAATCCCCAAATATCATCACCTAACATACATCCGTACAAGAGTCTACAAGATGTCCAATAATGCCTCTAGTCATAGAAGAGGACGGGGGCCAAGTCATGTCCCGGGCTCACCTTCAAAGTAAATAGCAAAATGGATGCAACATAAGTTAGATAGATGGCGGCTTGTCCTTGGAAGATAGGACTCACAACAACACTTTCTCAAATTTGATCTAGCCGTCAAATGGTGGATGAAGGTAGTCTTCGTTCCCTACATGGTTACAATATATAGGCAAAAGTAGGCATTAGTATGTTTGAATGTACTAAGTATGCGGGTTTGCAATACATATGACTTATGTAATCAGCATTCAATGTTAGATGACGAGGGTACATATATGGAAAGAAGAATATACCCAGAGAAGGGTATATAATATGTCATGAAATCCATGATGCATGAAATGCATAAAGCTTATATAAAGAGTGGATGAGACCTCAACTGACATATAAGACCAAACGAGCAATTACTTGGAATCCCAATGTTATCCCCACACAAGAAAGGGAGGTGATATACTTGCCAAAGGTAAATCATACTTCTCCTTATTGGCCTCCCATTTCGGAGAAGTAACCTTCCTTAGGGGTATCTCATTTCGAATAGGATTTTTAATTCATATCATATCATATCATATCAATGTTATAACGATACCTTATGGGTCTTCTATTTTGTTGAGGGTTATCATATGCTTATACCTTCACTTGGTGGCTAGCAGTAGTCTCTGAGTGCCGGTTACATCTAGGTACCCTCCCAGGGTGTGACAATACCTTGGCATAGTCCTCAACATTGAAAATAGTCACACCCCAGTCGTAATGCCTCCTAGCTCATTGGTGCTAATTCATCATTCCACAAGAATATATATAAGTATACAGGTTTTCAAAAGAGATGCAAGTCATTGCAAATTTTTTAATGCATACTTGGGCTTAAAATCCAAACATATTCATAATCATTCAGACTAGGGCTCAAAAGCCAAATCAAAATTCATATCATAGTTCTAATGCATAAGAATAGCTCATTCATAAGTTCCAATAAGGTGTAAACACTCAATATGCTCAAAGGGTCAATATAATGGACATTTATGAGATCACATTCTTGTGATAACCTTGTGAGTTAACCTACCAATTCATTTTCAAAACATATGAGGGCTTAAGCCACTAATTTAATTTCGTCAAAATCCAATGCTCATGTATGAAAATGTCATGAATGATATGTGAATAGCAATGGGCAATACGGATTCAATCTTAAATCAGCAATTCAATATGAAATTTATGTAAATCCATAGGTAAGATCAACATTCCAATCACAATTTAGTTTGCCTATGCTTGAATCAAACTTTAAAAGGGTAATGTATATTCGAATCTTCATAATATTCTTGCAATTTAATATATTAGGGCTTAAATTAGTTTAAAATTAATAAATAAGCATAGCCTATACTTCAATCAAATTTAATAAACCATAATCTTCAAAACCCAAAATTAATGTAAGGTTAAATTCCATAAATCAAGTGTAAAAGAGTTTGGGTCTTCTTGGTTGAAAGGGACCAAAAATCTATCCCACATACCTAAATTCATCAAAAAGAAGTAAGAAGAATTTGATTAAGAATGAAGTCCTACCTTGAATTCCAAGCGAATTCTCGATTGGAGTTCTTGAGAGTAGTTCTTACCTTGAGTTCTAGGCTTCATTCTTGATTAGCGTCCTTGAGATGAGTTCTTAAGATGTGGGTTGCACAATCGATTCTTTTGTGTAAGCAGTGCATTTGCCTGTTGGGAGTTTAGGTCATTTGCGTCTTTTCGGCAACCATAGCATAGTAAGTTACAAAAGTCCCTTAGGAGCAGCCATAATTACAAAAAAGCCATTAATGAAGTGGAATACAATTTGTTGCTAGGGTCTCGTGAGAACGTCTCCTGGTTCGTACAAGGTCACATGGATCGTGAACCCTCCTGTGAAGCTACACTTAGCCAAATCAAAGGAAACTCTACACGGACAATAGACATACCTTCTTTATCTGAACTTAGAATTAAGTGAAACCAGATGCATTGGAAAGCTAATTCAAAGATCTTAAATTTAATAGGTTGTAGGTCATTAGTTCTTTCTTGTGCTAAGAGATATGACCATTTAAAGTTAACCCTTCTATTGGTTCTTGTGAAAAGCTTAGCCGATGGAATTTCACACTTAGAAAATTGCATGCCAACACCCATACGGAGGGCTTCATAACCCGTGAGAGGTCACATGGATCGTGTGGCCTCCTGTGAATCTTCATTTAGAAAATTGTTCGATGACAAAGTTTTGATACGTGATCTAATACTTAGAAAATTTACTTCGACGCCCATAAGGAAGGCCTCACGGATTATGAAAGGCTATAAGGTTCGTGTGAGGTCCATGTGTGAAGTGCCTTGGCAAAATAGTGGATTTTCAAGGCCAAGTCACTCTACATGGTCTCCACCACATGGCCCGTTAAGCCTTACACAGATCTTGTGGGGTTTATGTGAGGTGAACCTTGGTCTTAAACTACATATATATGCCAAAACTCTACACATAAGGCGAGGAGCCACTTCAAGGCACCTCTACATGGTCTATATACCTTCACAACGCCCCTGGAGGCTTCCTTAAAGTGTCACTTTGGTCCCAAAATTTTTGAAACTAAATTTCCAAGATCCATTGAGGTCATACAAAGTCTGAGTCCTTACAAAGAATCAGTGGAAGATTCAATCTGTGATGTAAGAGAGGAGTTGATGGTTTCACCATCAGTTGGAATTCCACATCTAAGAAAAGCTCGTTACTTGAATCCCATCATTTCTGCCGTTGAAGGACTAACTTTGAAGCTTCTATCGATTTCCTTCCCATCTGAATCTGATTTTCCATTGGATGTCACCTTTCATGGATGTAATGTATGGAGGGATCAATCAAAAAAAATGGAGGATGTGGGTTGAAAGGATGGAGCATGTCCATCACCATGTATGGAAAGTTGTTGGAATTTATAAAGCAGTCATGAGTTCAGTTTATAGAGTCCACACAGATAAAAATTTGATTTTTAGGTTGGTAGAAAGGTGGTGTTGTGAGACTAACACTTTTGTTTTTCATAGGGTGAAGCAACTGTTACTCTTGAAGATATGATGGTTTTGGGAGGATTTTCTGTTTTGGGTGACCTTGTTTTGTCCCCCTTTCAATCCCTTGAGTTGGTAGTGATTCAAGAAAATCTTGAAAAGTCACAAAAAGAATTTATTGGAAAGAAGGATAATAATCATACTAGGTGGTTGAATCATTTGATGAAAGTGGTAGCGTTTATGAACTTGGAACTTTTCTTTCTCTTTAGTTGTCAGAGTTTATTTTTTCAGGTATTGTGGTTGCCCCTGTTTTTTCTTCTGCAGTCAATTTGGCTTGAGGTGTGTGACTGGCACTAGCACCTTCTATTCTTGCAGGCATACAGAGGGATTTAGGCTTGCTGATACTTTTGATGATCATGTCTTTATCAATCTTGTAATTCTGAGCGAGTTGATATTCTACAATTGTGGTTGTCAATGTTCTTTCATCGGGTTTGGGCTTGGGAGAGGCTAGTGTCTTTTCGGCCACAATTGGCTCAGTATTTTAATTCATTGCTCTCCATATTTTAATTTTGAGCCAGCTGTGTCTGCAATGATATCAGCCTCTCAAGCGCAAAACTGAAGAAAGAACATTGGCGACCATAATTTCAGAATATCAACTCTGTCTCCATTCCTAGTTGATGAAGCCACTATCATCGCTTGTTTCAACAAGCCCAAATACCTATATATGCTACCAAGAATAGAAGGGTTAAGTGCTAGTCGTACATCTCTTGCCAAATTGACTGCAGTAGAGAAAATAGATCCCTTCACTTTACCTGGAAACACAAATTTGGATAACCAAAGAGAAAGAAAAGCTTTATGTTCATAATCGCTACCACTATTCATGAAACGATTCAACCACCTAGTATGATTATTATCCTTCTTTTCAATTAATTTTTTTCATGATTTTTCAAGATTTTCTTGAATTACTACCAACTGAGGGGATTGAAGGGGGGACAAAACAAGATCACCCAAAATAGAAAACTCTCCCAAAAGCATTATATCTTCAATATAAATAGTAACTTCACCCTATTGAAAAACAAAAGTGTTAATCTCATAATACTACCTTTTTACCAACCCAAAAATTAAATTTTTATCTGTATGGACTCTATAAACTGAACTCATGACTGCGTTATAAATTCTAGCAACTTTGCATACATAGTGATCGACATGTTCCATCCTTTCAACCCACGTCCTCCATTTTTGGTTGATCCCTCCATCCGTTACATCCATGGAAGGTGACATCCAGTGGACAATCAGATTCGGATGGGAAAGGAATTGATGGAAGCTTCAAAGTTGGACCTTCAACGATAGAAATGATGGGATTCAAGAAACAGTCTTTTTTTAGATGCAGGATTCCACCTGATGGTGAAACCATCAACTCCTCTCTTTCATTAAATATTGAATCTTCCTTTTATTCTTCAGGTAATGTTTGATGGTGGTAGCTCAAGCTTTTTTTATTACGGGTAAGTTTTGTCATTTGAAAGAGAGGAAGGAGGCTTGAAAATTAATAACTTTTTTATTTTGTACAACTGTTTTAAGTCCAGAAAGGAGGAAGGAGGAAGGAGGCTTATGGTTTAAAAAGAGCAACTAAAGGAAGGAGTGTAGAACACTAAAAATAAGAAGTTCACACATAAGTATGTATAGGTTTCTGTTTTCTATCAGTCTTGTTTGTAGAAAATGGCAAGTTTCTTCTTTCTACAAAGCGTAATTGGAGAACCATGTGCACAGAGTACATCATCTCTATGAGTGTAGATAACATAATGTTAAACAGGTCTTACATTGGAAAACTGAGGTAAGCATGCTTCTGAGATCTTTACATTTATTAGTTTTGTTGTCAGATAACATCATGTTCAACAGGCTTACATTGACAAACTGAGGTAAGCATGCTTTTGAGATCTTTACATTTATTAGTTTTGTTGTCAAAGAACATCATGATTGGCAAAAGGAATGATGTCATAAATGTTTAAAATTACTCAAGAAATGTATAAAGAGAAACTCTGAGTTGATGAATAGGATCTCCAAGGTTCTAGCTGAGGGATGAGAGTAAATTGAGGGAGAAATTAATCAGATTAACCTCAACAACTGGAAACATCTCTTGAATCAATCAATTCAAAATACCAATAACTCAAGCATACAAGAAAACAAAGATGATATCTCCTTTTCTTAAAGGCTCAAAAAGATTTAAAACAAAGATTTTGCATCTTCCATTAACCTTCACAGTAATGAACAACACAAAATTATACTCATTTTCAGTAAGCATTTCAAAAATTCCAACTCCAAGATGTTTGTTGCCCTTTTTTTAAAACAAATATTGTCACGAATGTCGAAGACGCTGATGCGAGTGATGGATAAGAGCAATGGAGAGAAACTAATAAAAAATCATACCTTAACACTGATGCAGCACAGTTTGGTGGAGAAGATTCATGGGACCGATGCCACCACAGCTCGGCCAAGGAACGAAGAAGAATGGTCGGTAGACTTTATAATATCAAGATGTTAAGATCAATTTTGTTGATTAATATTAAAGCAAATATTTAATAATTACCAATTTCAAGAAATCAATATTATTTACACAAAATAATAATGAAAATATATTGATCCCTTGTGGTCAAATTTTATTAATTAAAATAAATTATATAATGAATATCAACCTTCAGATATCGATACTCTGAAAAATAAATATAGATTTTAAATTTATCAATCAGTCGAGGTCAAATTTTGAAGAACATTTTTATATATTATTCACAAATACTTATATTTCATTCAACAAATTATTATAAATGGATAAATCATCGATTATCCACGAAGG
>DF358174.1:77052-122510 GCA_000787875.1 Solanum virginianum | reverse complement strand
TCACGCCCCAATATCCCGTTAAGGCGGACTAGCATCCGTTGCCAACAAGGCTCGGGAGAACCAATCTGTATCTATATGTTTTCTATACATATTATAAGGGATTTCTACATTTAACATGCCTTTAAGAAAGTAAACAGTAATAACAAGCAAAAAGAAAATGCATATGGCTAGGCCGTTAAGGCCATATTGCCTAAAGTATGAGATATGACCACACTATAATTTAAATATTCTGCAAAGCCTCTAGATGAGGAAGAGTATCTCATAAGGGTCAGGACAGGCCCCGTCTCGATTAATTGTACAACACAAAAATATAAGCTCTAGACAAGCAAAGCTCCGAAGCAATCTGGAACTTGGTAATAGCAACTGGATATCTTGTACTCCTACTGGGGAGATCTACTAGCACCTGTACCTGCAGCATAAAATGCAGGTCCTCCATAAGGGACGTCAGTATGAGATAATATACTGAATATGTAAGGCAGGAAATACTATATATGAAGTAACAACTCAAATGAAACTATACATTGGTGTAGGATAAAAGACCACCTTAGTTATACTGTGGGATCATGTAATTTATGTTCTTTTTATCCCTTTACCTTTACTGTATAATCTGTGCACAACATGTAATACAAATGACCAGCTGATCAATGGTAAGTCTATATCAGGATCGGCCCTAGCTAGGCTTTTCCTTTAACCCCTTGGGCTATGCCTTGTGCTAGGATCGACCCTGACTAGGTGATTCTTCCACTCCTCGGGATACCACCCATCAATAAGCAATATATGCATAACCTTTCAATTACTTTTGAGATAATTATTTTGGATGGTCATAATATTGGATCTATAAGACTGTAGATACAGTATATGACATATAAATAATCACAAAATACAACACCATAATGGAAGAAGTTGGTTACACAAATAATGAAATGCGTTGGAGGTAGAATAACACATGAACTTTATTTAATAGAATGAACTTGTGTATCTTGGTATCCAAGCATGTATGCTGAGTTGAAGGTAACTATGTATGAGAGCATATGAACTTGTGAAAGAGTTAAGACATGGTTAACATTGGTGTTGGAGTTGGTAAGTACCTTTATGTGCCAAGGAAAAATCTAGATTTCATGCCAAGTAATACAAATTCAAATAGTCTTAAATACCTCACTGTTTGACCTTGCTATTACGTTGAGATAACCTTCCCTTCCTCACAATATTTATCTACAGTATAGTAGGTGATAAAACTAGCATTAGCAGCCAATAGACACATCTTGGCATCCCAATATCATAAAGAAACAACATGCAGGCAGCAAGAGGAAAATTATGAACCCAAGCGTATTCTTTCAACCTTTCCGCCCCTAATCGTATTTTCTAATACACATTCTCATATACACATCATGTGCAACATGTTTTAGTGCTATAACAGTCTTACAATTGCCTACAATGTACAACAAATAATAATTTTATGTAACATTCAAATAGATAGCATAACGTTACATCCCTTTGCTATATTTCGATGTCAATAATTCTAAACCTGTTCCAATTTTAACCAAACTGTATCCAATGTTTTTTTACACATAAAATCAGTCTTACAACAGTCCCCAAATACTCCCAAATTAGGTGAAGGTCGTGACACAACAATTTATTTACACATAAAACTAGTCTTACAATAGTCCACAAATACTCCCAAATTAGGTGAAGGTCGTGACATAATAATTTCTATTTTTCAGCTCACAAGTTTCTTTTAAGAGTACAACTAAGATATCCTACAATAAGTCATCTTTGTGGACTGTAATAGTGGTGATGTAGCCTGGTTACATCATCATCAAACCAACTTTTGTTAAATACATATGTATTACTTCATAATACAGCCAACCAAGAAGAGAAAAGTCCCTTAATTAACAAGAAAAGTGTACAACAATCCTTAGGGCACATGTTATCCAAATTTCCAACACAAGCATAACTAGCATATAGATCTTGTTTTTCATGTGATAAGTGTAATAGATACATAGATATTTCCAATTAACTTAGCCTTCAAGATCCAGGTTTCCTTCAAGAACTTAGATGGTTATATTACAGCCTTGTGAAATGAAGTATAGAGAAAACAAAAGTCTTTAGGAAAGCTGAAATTTTCCAAAGTGAAAAATGACTTAGGGGCTATTTTCATTCCTTTTTTTAAACCATCTTTTGGCCGACTTACTTTTGAGATTTTGACCACATATTGACATTTGTTACTAAGTGTTGGTGGGTGGTTTATATTGTATTCACTTACATGATTTCACTCTTGAATTGCATGGTTTTATACTAAAATTACACACCTGCAAAGTGTTTGATAAAATACCCGGTTAATGCTTCTTGAGTTGTTGAAGACGTAATGCATGGTATATGAGTTAAGCAACTTTATGATAATGAAAGATATGTATATATATTTTTTATTTCATGAATGGTATCGATAGTGTTGGAAGTTGACAAAACGACCCCAAAAAGGGCCCAAAAATAAGCCTCGGAAGTGCTCAAAATTGTAATTTCCATCTATCTCAAAATTCGTGTATGATATTGAAAATTCAACTTCATATTCTTGTTTAAGGGGTCAAAATTAGAGGGGAAAGGGTCTAAACCCAATTTTAGAGCAAATGATTAGCAATTTTGATTTTTCAAAAGTCAAATTCTAGGGAGCTTTTCGCGCCCCTGGTGCAATGCGCCAAGGGCGCGCACTAGTATTAAAATTTTGTCAGTTTTGACTTCAGTCCAAGACTTTTATGTCTTGGGCCTAAGTGTTCCCAAACGTGAAAATGCCTATACTTATCCATTTTCACCCTTAAACATTCTAAACATTCTCCAATACTTATTCAAACACTTAGTCAATATTTTATCTCCTAAACTCAAGTCTCAAAACCCTATCTAGATCTAAGAATTTCCTCTCAAGCTTCAAGTCTTCATCTCCAGTCTTCATCAAGTTTATCTCCAAAGCTAAGGTATGAGGGTTTCTTTCATGGGTTCCTTTCACCTATGATACCCAAGCTCTCTTTACTCAAACATTGCATGATTTAAAGTTGATTTATTCATGGGTCTTTTCTATTATGAAAATCACTGTACACTATGTTGGGTTTATGAAATTGTGGCTGTGTTACTATGTTTGGAGCTATGAATCTAAGGTATATAGCGAGGATTGATGAAACACTATGTTGGGTTTATAAAATTGTGACTATTTTACTATGTTTGGAGCTATAAATCTAAGGTTTATGGTGAGGATTGATTAAGAGTCTTGATGTGTATTGTTTGTGGGTGTTACCAACTATCTATTAATGGCTTTACACTAATTTTTCTAGCAAAATTTCACTCTTGAATTGCATGTTTTTACGCTAGTATTACACACCCTTTAAGTGTTTGATGAAATGTCTAGTTATGGATTCTTGAGGAATTGAACTTCCAAGCTATTTCTTAAAAGTTGAATGACTATATGATGAAGAAATGATGATGAAAAGGAATGTATGTGTATGATGATGAAAAGTGTGTATATATATATATATATAGATGATATTATCTCCATATAGTGTTGGGGATGCCCAAGCCTAGCTCGAGGGGTTGTAGGCCCAGATAACCTATCAAGGGGTTGGTACCTTGGTAGCCTAGCTCAGGTTTTGGTGGGCCTGAGTAACCTTGTTGGGGGTTGGTACCCATCAACCGTGATGGAGGATTTATACTTTGTCAACCTCGGTGGGTGGTTTGTACTCCATTAATCTCGGTGGGGGGTTTGTACTCCATCAATTTCATGAAGGGGTTAGTACCTAATGCACCTATCGAAGGGGGTGGTAGGCCTTGTCTTGCACTATAATGGTCACTCCTTACACTTGTATTATATTCTATATAAGTATGGTCTTACTTCAAGCATCATTCATACATGTCATATTATTAGCATGCTATTTATTCTTTATGATTTTGCATTTTGTCTATGATACCTATCTCTTGTTGTATTGCATCATACATACTTAGTACACTTAAACGTAGTGATGTCACCATGTAGGAACCGATTTACCAATTGATCATCCTCCTTGACGTGGCTAGTACAATTTTTATCAAGCTTGTTGGTGAGTCCTCCATTCCTGGAACATTACTTATGCTCTATTGTTATGTATTAAAACTTTCTCTCTTTGGTTTATGTATTGGCTATGAGGGTAAGCCCGGTTACTTTGTCTTGGCCCCCGCTCTTATCTATGTAGTAGAGGTATTATTAGGCATGTTATGTATCTATGCTATGAACTTGACTCTATTGACTCTTGATATTAATGATATGGAAGTATAATCCCTAGACCAAATTTTCCCTTGTTTACATTTATCTCTTATTGTCATTCTAATGGCTTCCTCAACCAAGGATGTGTAATGATATGCTATGAGGCTTATTTGAGGTTCCTACGGGTTCCCCATTTGCCAATCACATCTAGGACCTAGGCTTGGGTTGTGACAAAGGTGGTATCAGAGCACTAGGTTGTTAGATCCTCGAAGTCCAACACACCGCATTGATTAGAGTCTTATTCATGGTTGTGTTGTGCACTACAACCATGAGTAGGAGGCTATGAGACGTTTTAGGAAATATTTCGCTTCTTCATGTCTTAAGTCATTGTATAGAGTTGAAGTAAGATTTCCCCTTAATGATTGTTCTTTATTATGCTAGATCATGCCTAATACAAGGGGAAGATGAGCCACTCAAAGGGATAGCACAAATATGGTACAACCAATGGATGAAAGAGAAGGGAGTTGGCTATGAGGTACTTTGGGAGGAGTTCAAGGTGGCCTTCCTTAATTGGTTCTTCCCCTTGAACTTAGGGAAGCTAAGTTGATGGAATTTATGAATTTGAGACAACGGTCTATGAGTATGAGGGAGTATGCCCACAAGTTCACCCAAAATTCAAAGTTTGCTCCTCATTTGATTGCCGACCCAAGGTCGAGAATGAACAAATTTATTATGGGAGTCTCCGACTTGGTTAGTGAAGAATGTTGGTCTGCCATATTGATTAGTGATATGGACTTGTCACGGTTAATGACCTATGCCGAGCAAATGGAAGAAGAGAAATTGAGAAAGAGAAGGAGGCATGAGGCCAAGAGGGCTCATTTTGGGGGTACGTTCAAAAGGAGTGGCCGATTCCGTCAAGGCCAAAGGCCTACTCATGCACTTGATAAGTGGGTTGAAAATGATCTTCCAAGGGCCCAAGGTGTAAGGGGCATGGCTCCTATTGATGTGTGTCCGAAGTGTGGTAAGGGTCATGGTGGCCTATTATTGAGGAATACCGGTGCTTGTTATGGTTATGGGGAGATGGGGCATAAGGTGATAGATTGCCCTCGAAATCAAAACAAGCGCAAGGAGGTTCATCCACAAGGTGCTAATACGGTCCCATTAGGGAGAGGTGGCCGACAAGATGGTGCCCTAAGACATAACAGATTCTATGCTTTTTATAGGAGACAAAGGGTTGATGCATGTTGAAAATCTTTGACTTTGATGTGTATGCATTGATTGATCTGGGTGCCACTCTTTCTTTTGTTACCCCCTTTGTTGCCCAAAAGTTCCAAGTTGACCTCGAGTTAATGCATGAGTCATATGAGGTGTCTACTCCTATTGGTGCATCTATTATTGCTAGAAAAGTTTATAGAAGTTATCCTATTTCCATCTTGCATAAAGTGTTGGGTTATGATATTGTTGAGTTAGACATAGTTGATTTTGATATCATTTTGGGATGGATTGGTTGCATGCCTACTATCCTTCTATTGATTGTAGAACCCGTAGGGTCAAATTCCAATTTCTACATGAGCCCGTCCTTGAGTGGGAAAGTCAAGATGTGGTGGTCAAGGGTAGATTTACCTCTTGCATTAAAGCTCGTAAGTTGATCTCTAAGGGGTGTCTTTACCATCTTGTAAGGGTTGGGGATGTGGAGTCTAATGTCCTTCCTATAGAGTAAGTTCCAGTTGTAAATGCGTTTCCTGATGTTTTTCCAAATGACTTTTTCCATGTTCCTCCCAAAAGGGAAATAGACTTTGGCATAGACCTCCTCCCTGATACTCAACCAATTTCTATTCCCCCTTACCATATGGCCCCAGCGGAGTTGAAAGAACAATTGAGGGACTTGTTGGAGAAGGGATTTATTAGACCTAGCCAATCACCTTGGGGTGCTTCGATTTTGTTTGTGAAAAAGAAGGATGGGTCACTTAGGGTATGCAATGACTGCTGGCAACACAATAGGGTCACCATCAAGAATAGGTATCCTCTTCCAAGGATTGATGACATGTTTGACCAATTACAAGGGGCTAGCCATTTCTCTAGGGTTGATCTTTGGTCCAAGTATCATCAAGTAAAGGTGAGGGAGTATGATATTCCCAAGACGACCTTCCGGACTAGATATGTGCATTATGAGTTTGTTGTGATGTCTTTTGGGTTGACCAATACATCGGCCATCTTCATGGACTTAATGAATAGGGTCTTCAAACCCTACCTTTATTCTTTTTTTGAGGTCTTCATGGATGACATTCTGATTTATTCTCGTGGTGAGGAGGAGCGTAGAGTTCATTTGAGAGTTATGTTGCAAAGATTGAGGGAGGAGAAATTGTATGCTAAATACGAAAAGTGTGAATTTTGGATGAGGGAGGTTGCTTTCCTAGGGCATGTGGTGTCGGAGGATGGTATTAAGGTGGATCCAAAGAAAATTGATGTGATTAGAAATTGGCCTAGACCATTGACCTCGTCGAACATTAGGAGTTTCTTGGGTTTAGCGGGCTATTATTGGAGGTTTGTGAATGGGTTCTCTTCTATTGCCTCTCCTATGACAATATTAGCTCAAAAGAAAGTCAAGTTTGTGTGGCCCGATGAATGTGAAAGGAATTTCCAAAAATTGAAAGACAAGCTTGTGTCCATTTCTATATTGTCACTACCAGATGGGCTAGAGGGATTTGTGGTGTATTGTGATGCTTCCCAGGTTGGTTTGGGTTGTGTACTAATACGAAGTGGTAAGGTCATAGCTTATGCTTCTAGACAACTTAAAGAACATGAAAGGAACTACCTTACCTATGATCTAGAGTTAGCTGCCGGGGTGTTTACATTAAAGATTTGGTGTCACTACTTGTATGGGGTGTATGTTAATGTGTTCACCAATCATAAAAGCCTCTAATATGTCTTCACTCAAAAGGATCTCAATTTGAGGCAAAGGAGATGGTTAGAACTACTTAAAGACTATGATATGAGTGTGCATTACCATCCGAGTAAGGCAAATGTGGTAGCGGATGCCTTGAGTAGGGTGTCCATGGGTAGCCTAGCTCATCTTGATGGTGGTGAGAAGGAGATGGAAGTGTATCGATTGGCTAGATTGGGGGTTAGATTGAAGGAGGTTGGTAGTGGTGATATTATTGTTGTTAATAGATAGAAAGTATCCTTGATAAGGCCCATAACTCTTCTTATTCTATCCACCCCTGTTCCAACAAAATTTATAGAGACTTGAGGTGTATTGGTGGGGAGGCATGAAGAGGGACATTGCTAAATTCGTTTTAGGTTGTCATACTTGTCAACAAGTCAAAGCCAAACATCAAAGGTCAGGTGGCCTAACCCAAGAAATTAAGGTTCCTATTTGGAAGTAGGAAGAGATAAATATGGATTTTGTGGTTGGTTTGCCCAAGACTAGAAAGGATTTTAATTCCATTTGGGTTATGGTTGATAGGATGAAAAGATTGGCTCACTTTCTACTGGTTAAGACCACATTTCGGGCTGAAGATTATGTAAGGTTGTACATTTATGATTTTGTAAGGTTGCATAGGGTTTCTTTGTCTATCATATTGGATTGTGGGGCACAATTTACTTCACATTTTTGGAGATCTTTCCAAATGGGTCTTGGTACTAGAGTTAAGCTATCTACAGCCTTCCACCCTAAAGCGGATGGCCAAGCCAAGAGGACCATCCAAACCCTTGAGGATATGCTTAGAGCATGTGTGTTGGAGCTTAAAGGTAGTTGGGATGACCATCTTCCATTGATTGAATTTTCCTACAACAATAGCTATCATTCTAGCTTCGGTATGGCTCCTTTTAAGGCTCTCTATGGGAGACATTGTAGATCACAGGTTGGTTGGTTTGAGGTTGGTGAAGTAGCTTTATTGGAGCCAGATTTGTTTATGGAGGCTCTTGAGAAGGTTAGGATGATTAGAGGAAGGTTGAAGACGGCCCAAAGTAGCCAAAAATCCTATGTCGATATGAGCAAAAGAGTCTTTGAATTCAAAGTTGGTGATTGGGTCTACTTAAAATTTTCACCCACAAAGGATGTGGTCTATTTTGGTAACAAGGGCAAGGTGAGCCTAAGATATGTTGGTCCTTATGAGGTCATGAGGAGGGTTGGCAAGTTAGCTTATGAGTTGAGGTTGCCTAGTGAGATGGAATTGTGCATCTGATGTTCCATGTGTCTATGTTGAGAAAATGTGTGGGGGATCCAAATTCCATTGTGCCTCTTGATGTTGTCGGTGTTGTTGAGGATAATTTGACTTATGAAGAGGTTCCAGTTCAGATTTTAGATAGGCAAGTGAAGAGGTTGAGAAACATAGAGGTCGCTTCCGTTAAAGTCCTTTGGAGGAATCAACAAGTTGAGAGTGCTACTTGGGAGGCCGAAGCGGACATGCAAATGCAATATCCTTACCTTTTCCACTCCACTCAAACCTAAGGTATTGAACTAAGTCCTTTATTTGATCTCAAGTCTTAAGTTCAGCCCTATGTCATTGCATATGTTCATGTTTAATTGACAAGTTCATGATGATTTTACACTTATGATGAAGTTTTTGAAATGATGTTTAAGTGTATTGTTTCATCCCTATGTGGGCTGAAATTGTCATGTTTATGCATCTCATATACGTGTCATTGACATTTAGGGACGAATGGTCCCAAGGGAGAGATATTGAAACGACCCCAAAAAGTGCACGAAAATGTATCTCGGAAATGTCTAGAATTGTAATTTCCATATATTTGAAATCCATGCATGATATCAAAAATTTTACTTCATATTCTTTTTTAGGGGTCAAAATTACAGGAAAAAGTGTCTAGCCCCAATTTTAGAGCAAACGATTAGCAATTCCGATTTTTCAAATGTCAAATTCTAGAGAGCTTTTCAAGCCCCTGGCGTGATGCGCCAAGGGTGTGCACTAGTGTAAAAATTTTGCTAGTTTTGACTTTAGTCCAAGACTTTTAAGTCTTGGGCCTTCCCAAATGTGAAAATGCCTATACTTAACCATTTTTTACCCTCATATCATTCTAAACATTCCCCAATACTCATTCAAACACTTGGCCAATATTTTATCTTTGAAAATGCCTATACTTAACTATTTTTCACCCTCATATCATTCTAAACATTCCTCAACACTCATTCAAACACTTAGCCAATATTTTACTCCTAGACTCAAGTCTCAAAACCCTCTCCGGATCTAAGAATTTCCTCTCAAGCTTCAAGTCTCCATCTCCAATCTTCATCAAGTTCATCTCCAAACCTAAGGTATGCAGGTTTCTTTCATGGGTTCCTTTCACACAAGATACCTAAGCTGTCTTTACTCAAAAATTGCATGATTTAAAGTTGATTTATTCATAGGTCTTATCTATTATGAAAATCACTGCATACTATGTTGGGTTTAAGAAATTGTGACTGTTTTCCTATGTTTGGAGCTATAAATCTAAGGTCTATGCTGAGGGTTAATGAAGGGTCTTGATGTATATTATTTGAGGGTGTGACCATGTATCTATTGATTTCTTTACATTGATTTTCTAGCATGATTTCACTCTTGAATTGTATGATTTTACAATAGCATTACATACCCTCTAAGTGTTTGATGAAATGTCTGGTTATGGATTCTTGAAGAATTAAATGATAATGATAAAATGATGATGACATGATGATGGAATGATGATGAAATAGGGATGACCAAGCCCAGCTCGAGGGGTTGTAGGCCTGGGTAACCTATCGAGGGGTTGGTTCATTGGTCACCTAGCTTGAGGGGTGGTAGGCCCGGGTAACTTTGTTGAGGGTTCAGTGGAGGGTTTGTACTCCATCAACCTAGGTGGGGGGTTTGTACTCCATCAACCTCGTGAAGGGGTTAGTACCTTATTCGCCTATCCAAGGGGATGGTAGGCCTTGGGTTGCACTATAATAGTCACTCTTTACACTCGTGTTATGTTCTATATAAGTATGGTCTAACTTCAAGCATCATTCATATATGTCATATTATTAGTATGCTATCTATTGTTTATGATTATGCATTTTACCTGTGATGCCTATCTCTTGTTGCATTGCATCCTACATACTTAGTACATTCAAACATACTAACACCTACTCTATGCTATATGATGTCACCATATAGGAACTAGTGTACTAATTGATTATTCTCCTCCATGTGGCTAGTACGACTTCTGTCAAGCTTGTTGGTGAGCCCTCCATTCAGGGGACATTACTTATGCTCTATTGCTATGTATTAAGACTTTCTCTCTTTGACTTATCAAGCTTGTTGGTGAGCCCTCTATGCAGGGGACTTTACTTATGCTCTATTGCTATGTATTAAGACTTTCTCTCTTTGACTTATGTATTAGCCATGATGGTGAGTCCGGTTACTTTGTCTTTGCCCCTGCTCTTATCTATGTAGTAGAGGTGTTGTTGGACATATTATGTATTTATGCTATGAGATTGACTCTATTGAATCCTTAGTCCCAATTTCCCCTTTTTTAAATTATCTCTTATTTTCATTCTAATTGCTTCCGTGACCAAGGATGTATAATGATACGTTATAAGGCTTGTTGGGGTTCCTTTGGGTTCCCCATTCACCGGTCACATCCAGGCCCTAGGCTTGGGTTGTGAAAGTTGATCAATTGCCTCACGCGGGAGGTAGAAGGCCCGTGCAACTATGTTGGGGGATTTGTACCTCAATTGCCTTGCTCGGGAGATAGTAGGCCTATGCAACCATGATCGGTGATTTATACATCAATTGCCTCACTCAGGAGGTAGTAGGGACGTGCAACCATATTGGGGGTTTTGTACCTTAATTGCCTCGCTCGGGAGGTAGTAGGCCCATGCAACCATGTTGAGGGGTTTGAACCTCAATTGCCTTGCCAAGAAGGTTGTAGGCCTTGGTTACTAATGTTGGTCTCTTCCTACATACGTAAAATGTTCTACATAAGCATGTTTTACTAAAAGCATCATTCATGCATACCATATTGCTATATGCTTATTTATTGCCTAAATATGCATTTCGATTATGTTTCCTACACTTCTTGCATTCAATCCTACATACTTATTACATTCGTACATATTAATGCATACTCTATGTCTATATGATGTTACCATGTAGGGACCAGAGCTCCACTTAATCATCCTTCTCCCCATGACTAGTACGACTTCTCTCAAAGCAACTTGGTGAGTCCTCAACTCCGAGAACATACTTCTCTTGATTATGTCATGTATTGACTCCTTTTATGTTGGCTACTTATGAATATGAGGGTGAGCCTGATTGCTTGTCTTGGCTACTGTTAAGTTCTATGTTTAGAGGTGTTGTTAGACAAGTTTTGTAATGAAGCTATGAGTTTAATTCTCTTAATGTTTTATGATATTAAAGATATCCCATAGCCCCGTTTATCCCTATTTACTATTTCTTATTATTATTTTATTTCTTCTGTGACTAAGGATGTCTAATGATATGTTAAGAGGCTTGGTTGGGGTCCCTTCGGGTTCCCCATGTGCCGTGTCACATCTAGGCCCTAAGCTTAGGTCATGACAAACTTGGCATCAGAGCACTAGGTTGTTAATGGTCCTCGGCACCTAACATACCACGTTTGTTAGAGTCTTATTCATGGTTATGTTGTGCACCACAACTATGAGTAAGAGGCTATGAGACATTTTAGGAAATATTTCCCTTCTTCTTACTCCATGTCATGCTATAGAAGTTAGGTAAGGTTTCCCCTCTAATGAATGTTCCTTCTATGCTAGATCATGTCGAACACAAGATGAAGAAGAGCCCGCATACCTAAGGAACAACTAGTTTATAGAAAGCTCTGGGATACTCTCACCTTACTAGCTCAAGTTATGGCTAATCAAGTCAATCAAGGGGCCCAAGCCCCTCATTCACCTACTCTGGCATCTAGGGTGAGGGACTTTATGAGAATGAACCCACCAGAGTTCAATGGGTCTAAAGTGGATGAGGACCCCCAAGAGATTATTGATGAGGTATACAAAGTGTTGGCTATCATGTGTGTGAGGTTGGAAGAGAAGGCGAAGTTGGCAGCTTAACAACTCAAGGGGGTGGCCCAAATATGGTACACTCAATGGAAGGAGGAGAAGGGGAACAACAATGTGATTCTATGGGAGGAGTTTAAGGTAGGTTTCCTCAATCGGTTCTTTCCTCTTGAGCTTAGAGAAGTCAAAATGATGGAGTTCATGAATTTTAAGCAAGGATATATGAATGTGAGGGAGTATGCCCTCAAGTTTAACCAACTCTCAAAATATGCTCCCTACTTGGTTGCCGACCCAAGGTCTAGGATGAATAAGTTTGTGATGGGTGTATCTGATTTGGTGAGTGAAGCATGTCGTACTGCTATGTTGATAGGTGCCATGAACTTGTCCCGCCTTATGACTTATGCCGAACAATTAAAGGGGGAGAAGTTGAGAAAGAGAAAGGGTAATGAGGCTAAGAGGTCCCGTTTTGATAGTAAGTTCCAAAGTCTCAAGGGTGGCTAGTTTCATCATGGCCAAAGGTCTTCTCATACCCCTAATAGAAGGTTGCCAATGACTACCCAGGGGCTCAAGGTGATGGTGGTGTGGGGCCTAATGCTATGTGTCTTAAATGTGGTAAGGGTCATGGTGGACCATGCTTGAGAGCTACTAATGCTTGCTATAGTTGTGGGGTAGTAGGCCACAAGATGATAGATTGCCCTTATAACCAAAACAAGGGTAAGGATGTTCGTCCACAAGGCCAGGGTGTAAATGTGGTTCCTTTGGGAAGAGGAGGCCAACAAAGAGGTGTCCAAAGCACAATTGGTTCTATTCTCTTCAAGGGAGGCAAGGGGTAGATAAGGTGCCCGATGGCGTCACCAGTATGTTAAAAGTCTTTGATTTGGTTTTGTATGTACTGATAGACCCATGTTCCACTCTTTCTTTTGTTACTCTTTTTTTTGCAAAAAAGTTTCATGTTGAATCCGAATTGTTGAGTGAGTCTTATGAGGTGTTTACTCTAATGGGTGCATCTATTATTGATAAAAATGTCTATAGAAATTATCTCACTTGCATTTTGCACAAAATATTGCCTTGTGATCTTGTTGAGTTAGATATGGTGGATTTTGATGTTGTTCTTGGGATGGATTGGTTGCTTGTCCCATTTGCATCTTGTATAAAATATTGCCTTGTGATCTTGTTGAGTTGGATATGTTGATTTTGATATCATTCTTGGGATTGATTGGTTGCATGCATATTGTGCCTCTATTAATTGTAGAACCCGTAGGGTCAAGTTCCAATTCCCAAATGAACTCGTCCTTGAGTGGGAGAGTCATGATAAGGTGGTCAAGGGTAGGTTCATCTCTTGCATTAAAGCCCAAAAGTTGATTTCTAAGTGGTGTCTTTATCATCTTGTGAGGGTTAGGGATATGGTGTCCAAAGTCCTTCCTGTAGAGTCGGTTCCGGTGGTTACTGAATTCCTTGATGTCTTTCCAAATGACTTTCGTAGTGTTCCTTCCATAAGGGAAATAAACTTTGGTATAGACCTCCTGCCCGTTAACACTTGGCAGGTGTGTAATGCTAGTATAAAACCATGCAATTTAAGAGTGAAATCATGCAAGTAAATTCAATGTAAAACCACCCACCAACACTTGGTAGTACCTTCAAGCAATATACATCAAAACCCTTCATTAAGTCTCGAGATAGATTAAAGATTCATAGCTCAAAACATGTTTAAAGAGTCATACTTTTATGAAACTCCAACATAGTTCACAGTCAAATTCATAATAAGACTCATAAGTAGATCAACTTTGAAATATGCAATTTATATAAAAAGGAAGCTTGGGTACCATGGGTGAAAGGACCCAACGGTTGAAACCCACATATGTATTGGGGAATGTCTTGTATGATATGAAAGTTAAATATGGCTAAGTATAGGCATTTTCACGCATGGGAAGGCTTAGGCCCAAGACCCAAAAGCCTTGGACCGAACTGGAAAAACTTGTAACAAAACAACATAGGTCCACATCTGGTCTGTGATGCTGACCCAATACAGAGGACATTTTTATTTAGGTCCGCGACGGCTATACGTCACGATACCAACAGGGATCAATTCTAGAAATCAAATTTTTGGAAAATTGAAATTTTGATACGATTTCTCTAAAATGGGGTTAGACCCATTTCCCACTCAATTTTGCCCCTTGATCAAGAATATAAAGTCAAATTTTTGATATCATACATGAATTTTGAGATATATGGAAATTATGATTTCGGGCACTTCTGAGGCACATTTTCGGGCACTTTCTGGGGTCGTTTCAATATCTCCGCTTTGAGAACATGCATCCCTGAATGTCAAATAAACGTACATAAGAAGAGTAATCATGAAAAAATTAGCCCCAAAAAGGATGCAATAATGCACTTAAACATCGTTTCAAAAACCTCAATATAAGTGTCAAAATCACCATGAACTTGTCAACATGAACCTCAATTAATGAATGCAGTGACACAAAGGGCTGATACATGAGACATGAAATCACATAGAAGGCATAGAATTAGTACCTTAGGCTTGAGTAGAATAGAAGAGATAGGAATATCACTTTTGCATGTTCACCTCGGCCTCCCATATAGCACTTTAGACTTGTTGACTCCTCCAAAGGACCTTAACGGAAGCCACATCCTTATTCCTTAATCTCTTCACTTATCTATCCAAGACACTTTAGACTTGTTGACTCCTCCAAAGGACCTTAACGGAAGCCACATCCTTATTCCTTAATCTCTTCACTTATCTATCCAAGATCTCTATTAGAACCTCTTCATAAGTCAAGTTGTTTTCAACAATACATACAACATCTAATGGGATAATAGCATTCGGGTCACCCACATATTTCGCCAACATAGATACATGAACGACTGGATGAACCAAGTCTATTTCACTAGGCAACTCCAACTCATAGGCTACCTTACCAATGCTCCTCAACACCCTATAAAGACTCATATATCTTGGACTCAATTTACCTTTCTTACCAAAATGAACCATACCCTTTATCAGTGACACCTCCAAATATACCCAATCACCAATTTCAAATTCAAGGTCCTTTCTCCTTACATCGGCATAGGATTTTTGACGACTTTTGGTTGTTTTCTACATTTCTCTAATCAACCTTACCTTCTCCATAGCCTCTATGATAGATCCAGACCCAACAAGGCCATCTTCCCTACCTCAAACCATCTAATCGAGCATATCCTCAAGAGTTTTGATAGTTCTTTTGGCTTGGCCATCCATTTGAGAGTGAAAAGCTGTACTAAGCTTTACCTTAGTACCAAGACCTCTTTCGAAGGACCTCCAAAAGTGTGAAGTGAATTGAGCACCATGATCTGATATGATATACAAGGGCACCCTATCCAATCTAACCAACTCATGAATGTACAATTTAGCATAGCCTTCGACCCTATAAATAGTCTTAACTGGTAGGAAATGAGTTGACTTTGTCATTCTATCAACCATAACGCAAATATAATTAATACCCTTTCTAGTCTTAGGCAACCCAACCACAAAATCCATGTTGATTTCCTCCCACTTCCAAGTAGGAATCTCTATATATTGGGTTAGGCCACCTGGCCTTTGATGCTCAGCTTTGACTTGTTGGCAACTATGACAACTGGATGCAAATTTAGGAATATCTTTCTTTATGCCACACCACCAAAACACCTCCCTCAAATCCCTCTAAATCTTTATAGAACTGGGGTGAATACAATAGGAAGAATTATGAGCCTTATCAAGAATCCTCTTTCTCAAATCATCAAGACACGGCATATAACTTACCTTGGTATCTAAGGGCACTATCTGCCCCTTGGGAGAAAACCTCCACCTTGCCCTCTCTCACCAAGGCCTTCAATGCTAACAAGAAGGGATGAAGATCATGCTTTGCTTTTACTTCATCCACCAAGGAAGATTTTGAACTATCAACAACCACAATACTACCATTATCAACCTCTTCCAACCTAACCTCCAATCTAACCAACTAATGAACCTCCCTAGCCACCTTGTTGCCCCCATCATCAACATGAGCTAGGCTACCCATAGATACCTCAATCTAGCCAACCGAGTGGACCTCCCTAGCCACCTCTTTGCCACTATCATCAACATGAGCTGGGCTACCCATTGACACCCTACTTAATGCATCGACCACCACATTAGCCTTACCGGGATGATAGTGCACACTCATATCATAATCCTTAAGTAGTTCTAACCACCTTCTTTGTCTCAAGTTGAGATCTTTTTGAGTGAAGACATATTGGAGACTCTTATGATTGGTAACCACATAAACATGCACTCCATATAAATAATGACGCCAACTTTTCAAAGCAAAAACAACGACAATTGATTCAAGATCATAATTAAGATAATTCTTTTCATGTACCTAAGTTGTCTAGAAGCGTAGGCTATTGCCTTACCATTTTGCATCAAGACACAACCCAAAACAATTCGGAAGGCATCACAATACACAATACCTTCCAACACTTCCGGTAGAGACAAGATAAGAGCAGAGACAAGCTTATCCTTCAAGGTTTGAAAACTTTTTTCACACTCATTGGTCCACACAAACTTAGCCTTCTTTTGGGTCAACTTAGTCATGGGAGAAGCAATGAAAGAGAACCCATTCACAAACCTCCGGTAGTAACCCGCTAGGCCCAAAAAGCTTCTAATATCTGATGAGGTCACTGGTCTAGGACAATATCTAATCACATCCATCTTCTTAGGATCCACCTTAATACCAACCCCCGACACCACATGACCTAGAAAGGCAACCTCTTTCAACCAAAATTCACACTTCTTATACTTGGCGTACAACTTATCTTCTCTCAATTTTTGCAAAAGCACCCTCAAATAACTCACTTGCTCCTCCTCACTATGAGAGTAGATCAAAATATCATCAATGAAGACCACCACAAACAAATCAAGGTAGGGTTTAAAGATACTACTCATAAGATCTATGAAGATAGCCGGTGCATTGGTCAATCCAAAAGACATGATAACATGCCCATACCTAGTCCAGTAGGCCATCTTTGGAATGTCACATTCCCTCACCTTCACTGGATGATATTCAGACTGAAGATCAATCTTAGAGAAGTTATTAGCCCCTTGCAGTTGGTCAAACAAATCATCAAACCTTGGTAGTGGATACTTATTCTTGATAGTGACCCTATTAAGTTGTCGGTAGTCAATACACATTTTAAGCGACCTATCTTTCTTCTTCACAAACTGGTGCACCCCAAGGTGATTGGTTAGGCCTAATAAAACCCTTCTCTAATAAATACCTCAATTACTTCTGTTGATTATGTCATGTATTGACTCCTTTTGTGTTGGTTATTTATGAATATGAGAGTGAGCCCAGTTGCTTGTCTTGAGCCCTGCTAAATTCTATGTTTAGAGGTGTTGTTTGATAAGTTATGTAATGATGCTATAAGTCTGATTCTCTTTGACTCTCATGATGTTTTATGATATGAAAGATGTCTCATTGCCCCGTTTATCGCTGTTTACCATTTCTTATTGTTATTTTATTGATTCCATGACCAAGGATGTGTAATGATATGTTAACAGGCTTGTTTGGGGTCCCTTCGGGTTCCCCATGTGTTGTGTCATGTCTAGGCCCTAGGCTTGGGTTGTGACAATGTTAAATAAATATTCTTTCAAAAGATAACTCGAGTCAGACTTCTTTGTTTATTCTGCTAGAATAGACCCTTTACTTAAACGATATCAATCTTGATCATCTTCACTTTATTAGCATTCAGCATACTCACTGGTGATTTATAAGGGACTAATGGACACATTAGGATTAAATTCGGTATATATGATTTTGGTAACTATGAGTTTTTGAATTTTTTTCTAGGGATCGACAAGCTTCTATGGTATGCCCTTTCATTCAAGGATCGACAAGCTTCTGTGGTATGCCCCTTCATCCAGAATGATAAGCACAAACCATGTTAAGATCATACCACTTTACTTGGGTGTCAACGGGTAGAGCAGGGATTGGTGTAATGTAACTAGCTTCTTTTAGCCTTTTGTAAGGCTAGGCTATGGGTTCGGCTAGTGGGGTGTAATATTTTGTGGGCATTTTGTCAAAGTTAGAGTGATTTCTGTAATCTAATTGTTAAGGAGATGGGCGTGGTGGTAGAGCAATAGGGTGATATACCGACTGGTTGTTATAAGTGGGATATGTGGGTAGTTGGTGTTGCGAAGGAGGAGATTGGTAAGGGGTATATGTTGGATAAGGTGGAAAAGGCGTAGGGTAGGAAGATGTAGGATAGTAAGGGAGGGGTGGAGTTGAGATTTGTGATCTAATAGGGCTTCTAGTCCCATGCGCCAACATGACCGCACCCACTTTCTTATGGTTCTCGAGCAAACTTCTAGATTGTAATGCCTTGTTGGTTGCCTGTAGAGCTTCGAGATTGATGACAGTGTCATTCTTAATACCTTTCTCAATCCTTTTACCCACCTTGATGATATTAGCAAAGATTTTCTCTGCGACGAGCATCATCTCCTATCATAGTATTGGTGCTCTTGACCACGAATGAAATAGTCCTTCATTTGAGACTCATCCATGGGAGGCCTGGCTTTGGCAGCCTCAGACCTCCACCTTAAGGCATAGTCTCTAAATGTTTCACCGAGCTTCTTCTTTAGATTCTAGATGTAGAACCAATCTGTTGCATTTTCTGTGTCGAACCCAGATCGATCGATGAAATCAGAGGCCATGTCATTCGACTTGTTCATTTGCAGGCATCTTGATCAATGTACCATGTCAGGGTCTCTCCTGTGAGGCTTTTCATAAGCAATTTCATTCTAATTGTCTCATCTCTTCCAACCCCAGCTAGCTTATCATAATACATTCGCAAGTGGGTCTTAGGATCACCAATTCCATTGAACAACTCGAATTTGGGAGGTTTGTACCCTTCAGGTAGTTCTACATCGGGGTATAGACACAAATCCTCATAGCTTAAGCCATCTACCTTTGTAGTTTCTTCAACATGTTGCATGCGGTTAGTCAAGCTATCCTACTTCTTTGCCATAGATTTAATCAGCATATCCTTTTGGAAGGATTCTGATTCGTAGTACTCATGGGTATAAGGAGTTTTTTCAACATATATAAGATCCTAGTTATGATTCCTATGAGCTTAAACATAGGAGGTGTTGATAGTTGATTTGGAAGGGATGATTGGAATGTGGCTAGCATTTTGAGGGTATAACGTTGGCTCAGAAGGGCCTGCATGGTATGGGTTTTGTAAGAGATGGCTGAGAAGTTGAGTATTTATGGGTTGCATATCGTTGGGGTTTGGTTGTATTTGGGAAGTGGGTTGAACAAATGGGGGTGTGGTTTGGGTAGTAGTGACTTGTTCTTCCATATTATCCCTGAAAGGAGTGCCGAGTGAAATGAATAGCTTAGCCAGATTTCCCATGCTTGCTATTTCTTCTTCCAAGTTCTAAAATCTTTCGTTCCGATCTCGAAACCAAGTCAATGGAGTGAGCCTCCTTTTCAAAAACTTCATTGGTGCCATTATCGTCAGGCATCTTGTCTTTTTTGTTGTTACTCGAACTTGGGAGTAGTGGGGGAGAAGGCGAAGTCCCTTTTGATCGAGTATAGTAGGCCATAACATACAGATCAACCTTGTGAAGGGGAAAAGGAAAAACCAATAAAACCTTGTTAGGCGTTAGAATAATGATAACTAATAGCACTTAGTTTAAAAATAATTATCCTAAAATGCAAAGGACCTCATTGAGCCAGAGGTAGGCCTAATATGACAAACAAGTGATCCTTGATAATTAATCCAAGCCTTAATTGGTAAATTGGAGTTTTAGAGTTAGAGGTAAATAATTTAAGAGAAACAAACTATTTTATTCATTGAATAAACAAAGAAACAATGGAAAGCAAGAACATTCAACATTTTTAATTAAAAAGTCAAAATTAAACCTAAGAGGAAGGGTAACAAGGGAAATAATTTTAGAAAGTAAATATTCTAAGGATGGTGCTCATCATGATAAATCTCCTCAGCGTCTCTTGTAATCCACTCAAGGTACTCTATCATGATGTAAGGCTAATTCCCCTGGAGGCCAATAATAACATATTTCTCCCATCTTCTCATTATATCAAAAACTTGTGGATTATCTGGCTAAAAATCATATTCTGATACCCTCATATCCGATGTGGGTATAACCCTCTGAATCTGCCCAAACTATCAGAGAATTCAAGATAGAGCATATGGTAGGAACCGGTCAGGCCAATGAGATCAAGATAGAAAAGTTCCTCTCCTCTTACCATGGCATGTTGTGTGTCTAGCTATGGATAATTCCATTGAACATGAAGAGCAGAAAGGTCCTTCAAAAAGATGTAGCATTCTTTGGTCCCTTCTGGAGGAACAAATTTGGTCATTCTTCTCGAATGAGTATGGATATTGTTTAGTATCCCATTTCCAATATTATTTTGTTGAAAATGCTCGATAGCCCATAATTAGAGTAGCAGGTTGCATCCTCAAACAATCTTCTACCTCTAACACACTTGGAGGATACCCTCATCATTTCTGCCATGATCATAGGCACCAAGGTGACATTAATTCCTTTTCTAGCCACTACTTGGACCACGTAGCTCAAAGAGGTATCTATTTTTACATCTCTTTTAGGAAACACTAAGGTATCCAGTAATGTGATAGCAAAAGCATTCACACGATATCTCTCCCATGTTTTTGTTGAACAAGAGAGTTTTGTCATGACCCAAACTAGGGCCTAGATGTGACATAGTGCATGGGGGACCCGAAGGAACCCCAAGCAAGCCTCTTAGCATATCATTACACATCCTTGGTCGCGAAAGCAATTAAACAACAATAAAAGAGACAAAATTAGGGTATGGGGTCTAAGGAAAAACCTTCATTTCATAAAACATCAAGAGAGTCAAAGTGAGTCAAGCTTATAGCATCATTATATACTTGTCCAATAACACCTCTAAATGTAGAACTTAGCAGGGCCCAAGTGAAGAAACCAAGCCCACCCTTATAATAATGACAATAGTTACTCCAAATATACAAGATGTAGTCTAAATATAAGCATGAAAGAAAGTATATATTTCCCCCGGATGTGAGGACTCACCAAAAGCTAAGTTGAACAATCCGTCTAGCCATGTGAAGGAGAACTAGTAGGAGCTCTGGTTCTTACATGGTGATATCATGTAGGCATCGAGTATGCATTAGTACATTTGAATATATTAATAATTAGGATGCAATGCCAATGATAGGCACATAATCGAAATGTATAATTAGGCAATAACTGAATATATGGCATGCATGTATGATGTTTGAAGTAAAACATGCTTGAAAATAATCATACTTGAATAACTTGTTTAAGACAATATAACATACATGAACAATACTTGAAGTAAAACATGCTTGAAAAATAATCATACTTACATAACTTGTTTAACACACTAAGGTGACATGCTTAGATCATCCAAGTACCTTGTACTAGAGGGTGAGGGATATAGCATAAGTCATAACCCCTTCTAGTAGGTAATGGGTAGTACACGAGGGTAAAGATATAGCATAGTTCATAACCCCTACATATAAACATGAGATAATGAATAGCACATGAGGGTAGAAGGTAGCATAGGTCATAACACCTACATGTGAGCATGATATAATACATAATATTGAATCGCATATGAGGGTGAGGCATATCACATAGTTCATAACCCCTACATATAAACATGAGATAATGAATAGCACATGAGGGTAGAAGGTAGCATAGGTCATAACACCTACATGTGAGCATGATATAATACATAATATTGAATCGCATATGAGGGTGAGGCATATCACATAGTTCATAACCCCTTCATGTGAGTACATTGCAGAACCTTCATAACCCCTTCATGTAGATATGAGCAAGTAAGTAGTATTGATTCGTGCATGAGGGTAAGGAATACAATATAGTTCATAACCCCTTCATGTAGAAATTTGCCTTGTACTAAAGGATAAGACATCTAACATAGTTCATAACCCCTTCTAGTAGGCCTCATGATTCACAAGAGCATAAACCTTCGTATAAGGACTTAATAACTCATCAACAATTCCCAAGAACACAACAAACATGAGAGCCCAGCAATTCACTTGTAATTCCATAGGTGCTTTACATAATTTAAACACACATGTATACATTACTTTCATAACCATAAGCTACTTGACTCATAAGCCATGCAATATACCATCAATAACTCAAGAACCCTAAATCCAAAATTTTATCAAACACTTGGTGGGTGTGTAAAGCTAGTGTAAAACCAGAGTAAAATCATGCAAGAAATCTTGAAGTAAATTATCCCACCAATACTTGATAATACCATCATACAATATATATCAAAACCCTTTATCAAATCTCAAGATAGATCAAAGATTCATAGCTCAAAACATTCTAGAACAGTCACACTTTTATAAAACCCCAACCTAGTTCATAGTCAAATTCATATTAAGCAAGATTCATAAGTAAATCAACTTAGAAACTTGAGTTTTATGTAAAAAGGATGTATGGGTACCATGGGTGAAAGGACCATTGGTTGAAACCCACATACCTTGACTTTGGAGAATTCCTTGAAGAAGATTTGAATAGAGGCTTAAAGCTTGGATGAATTCCTTAAGTTCAGAAATAGATTTGGACACTTGAATTTTGAGAGAAATATTAGTCCAACGGTTTGAGAGAGTAATGAGGAATGTCTTGTATGATATGAAGGTGATATATGGCTAAGTATAGGTATTCTCACATATAGGAAGGCTTAGGCCCAAGACCCAAAGGACTTGGACAAGACAACAAAACTAGGGCAAAAATAACATAGGAGCGCGCCCCTGGCGCGTCGCGCCTTGGGTGATGTTCTTTATTGGAAATCACCAACTTTGGATTTATGAATTTTGATATGGTTGCTCTAAAATTAGGGTTAGACCCATTCGCCAATGGATTTAACCCTCCCTCCCCAACAAGAATATGAAGTTCAATTTTTGATATCATATACGAATTTTGAGATATATGGAAATTACTATTCTGAACACTTTCGAGGCACATTTTGGGGTCGTTTCAATAGCTCCCCCTAGGGAACATTTGTCCCCGAATGTCAAAGAAACGTATATAAGAAGAGTAATCATGAAGAAATCAGCCACAACAAGAATGCAATAATACATTTAAAACACAATTTTTAAAATCTCAACATAAGTGTCAAAATCATCGTGAACTGGTCAATACAAACATGAATGCATGCAAATGACATGGGGACTGAGACTTAAGACTTGTAATCATAGAAAAAAAAGACTTGATGTGTTATTATTAGCTTGAATTGAATGAGAGTTATGGATATTGCTTCTCTATGCCCGCTCCAGCTCCTCGAATGACATGTTCAACTTGACGATTCATCCAAAGGGCTTTGACGATCATTACACCCTTATTAATCAACTTTTCCACCCTTTCATCCAATACCCCACTGGGACCTTCTCCTAAGCAAACTTATCCTCCACAACCTCAAAGTATTCGATATCACTAGAGTCACCAACACATCCCCTCAATGTAGAAGCATGAGGAACCAGACGAACCATATCCATATCCCTAGGTAATTCCAATCTTTATGCAACCTTACCAATTTCTCCTCTAAACCCTATAAGGACCTACAAACTTTAATCGAATTGTCAAATTTAAACACGCATAATCTAATTGGTACCATAAACGACCATCTTCCCCTTGGGAGACAACCTCCACCCTACCATCCCTTACCAAGACCTCCAACTCTATCAAGACGGGGATCAAGGCCTTGCTTAACTAGACCTCCTCAACCAAAGAAGATTCAGAACCATCAAAGACACTACACCACCCTTCTCACTTAAGCCAACCTCACCTCCTTCAAAATTCACAACATCACCTTTAAGTAATTCATAAGCTCTTCCTCACTTCCAGAAGCAAACCGACACATCATTACCAAGGACCACCACAACACAACAAGGTAGGAATTAAACACCCTATTTATGACACCTATAGTCATAACTGGTGCATAAGTCAAGCCAAAAGACACCACACCAAATTTAAAATACTGATAAAGACATCAAGGACTTATCTACCACCAAAGACAACTCAATAAAATTTTTAAAAAAATGACTTAGGTTCAACACCCCTAATTCTCACAAGATGATAAATGCAACCCTTAGAGATCTATTGTACCTTAAGACAAAAAATGGACCTACCTCTTTTGCTACCACTTGACAACCTCCCACTCAAAGATGGGTTCATTAGGGAGGTGGATCTACAAAAAATGGACCTTCCTCTTTTGCTACCACTTGACAACCTCCCACTCAAAGATGGGTTCATTAGGGAGGTGGATCTAACTCTACTAGCCCTAAAGGCAAAGCAGACGTAATATGCATGCACCTATTTCATCCGAAGTATGACATCAAAAATCCACCATATCAACTCCCACAAGTCACAAGGCAAGACCAAATGGAATATGAACATGGGACAACACCTACGAACTTTTTAGCAACAATATTCTCATCAAAAGGGGAGGTAGACACTATAGGTTCACATAACAACTCGGGACACAAGAAGCCCACTAGCAACCAAAAGGAACAACAAAAGAGATAGTGGCATGATGTTCATGCTCAATAACAAAGTGGTCATAGTCAGCAATAAACCTAACCAGAGGTTAGGGTTCCACAGGGAATATGGGGCTTGACTATATATATCCACTATCAATCATTTCAAGTATTGATTACTACATCTCTAAGATGGGGGGTAGTGATTCAAGAATAAAAATAAAAATAAACACTGCACTAATTATGTGGGAAGACAATCAAATTGAGGAACAACTTGGGAATTGTGTTCCCCATGATTAGTGGACATAATTACCCTAGACAACATAACCCTAATAGGGAATTTGTATGCAGGATGGTAACTTAGGTTTCTCCAGCCCTCTTGTGAAGGTGAAGGTTGAATTTCACCATGGCGCTTAGTTGGCAACCATGGTGTGCCAACTAATCATTATCCATTGTCCCAGTTAACTTCTCCTTGGTCAGGTTTGGTTGATTAGAAGAGAACACATCAATCAGATCCTGTCATTTACTTCCCTTTTTCTATTTGTCACTACCTTGGTGGGGATCATGATAGTAGGCGGAGTTTGGTTTGGCCAGCACCAAACAACAACCAAAATGAAGGGAAATAAACAATACATGCAAAACCCCATTCAAACAAATGCACAAAGTCTACATTATTTCAAGTCAACTACTCATGGTTCCCACAACCCCAAGTTGTGGGTGCTTAGCTACTCATCGGTAAGGCAAAATCAATATCAATGAATATAAACGACATAGTTAAGAGTTTACCCAAAACAATGAAGAACAAAAACACTTTCAAGTTGGAAACCACAAGATTTGATAAATGGAAGATGAATACAATGTGATTTTCCATACCCCCAAAGTGGGTCTTCAAAGTAAAAATTAAAATCTACACTAAACTCTAGAAATATTCTAGAGAGAATATTCAAAGTAAATCCCCAAAATGTTCAAGTCTGAAGTCTCTATTTCTAAAAGCCCTATCATTATGTATTTATACTATTACAATTTCACCCTAAAAATTAAATAGAAAAGACAATTGGCAGTAAGTACGTTGCTCAAATATGACTCGTAGGGTGACCTACGAGTCATAATCGAGATCTCATGGTCAACATTTGGCACTTTGGACTTGACTGTTATGACCCATTATTATGAGTCGTGGGTTAGGCTACGACTCATATACTGTTCTCATAATCTAGCCGCTCAGCTCTTGGTCCAAACTTTTAGCTCACTATTTCTTGCTAAATCCTGCTTATACGAGTTGTAGTGAGACCCATGACTTGTAGACTAGCCTCGTAGGGCTGACCTCTAATTAGCAAATTCCTGATTTTGCTCATTATTTTTTGCTAAGAGAGCACTCTATGACTCATAGCTTGGGCTAAGACTCGTAGGATATTTTGTATGTCCTGTACTTCAGTAAAATCATTAATTTTCTCCCAAAATCATACCAACCTATCGTTTTTGCAATTACAACATAAAAACACATAAAAACCATAAAAAGTCACATTAAAAACTTGCAAAATCCCTTGTTTTAGGCACTAAATGTGTTGTATTTTGATAGCACATCAACACCCTCAACTTAGAACTGTTTCTTGTCCCCAAGTGACGACTCAATCTAAGTAGACAATAAGAAACACATGGAAACTACTCTAATGGCATATACATCATTTAACTCCAATTGAGGTGCCCAACTCTTATTTTCAAAACCTGATTGCAAAGTCACTAAGCAGACCAAAACACAAAGATTTCTCCAGCAATCCAACTATGACAAATGAAGGAGTATCAACAATCCACAATCATTGGGATAGTCATATGCCAATCATGCAGTCCAAATGCCCTCACATAAAAGAAGTCCCTCTTTCTCACTCAAAGTGCATTTAAAATTCAAGGACTGTGTAATTATTCTCACTCTCACAAATAAAATTTATGCATAATGACTAAGACCATAAGCTTGCCTCTGTACTCAACTATGGATTGATAACAAAGTGGATTTAGATCACTTTAGGACTTATAGGCTTGTAACATAGACTTATAGGCTTTGGTATGGCATTTTAGGCAAGTAGGGACTAAAAACTATCCTTGAACCATGTTTTTCAACACTTTTACCTCTATAACTCAACCATTTTCATTAAATCCACCCTTATTCTTCCTTTATGAGCTTTTCCTAGGTGTTTTCCTTCTCTTTTTCAACTATGCCTTATTTTTGAAATCATTTTTCCTATTCTCTTCAATCCAAAGCAACTTGTCTTTTCTTTTTCTCTCCCAGCACATGACTTTTTCATTTCTTTCTTTCTTCGCAACCAACCATCTCATTTTCAGTACTTTACCATTAACAAAGACCATCCTCAACTTAGGCTTTTAGTCTAAGATGAAGTACACAATATCCATTTCTTAAACCAGGGCTACTTTTGGTAGCCACCCTCAACTTAGACTTTTTGCCTCAATCAAGGTTCACATGTTCAAGGATAGACCAGGCAAATAATCAACGTATTTTAGAAAACAAGGCTGGGCTAGCTAGGTGTCAAGAAAGAATAGGTATATGAAAAGCTCAAGCATTTGTAACAAGGGATAAATATCATGTTTGGTAAGTCATTTAGGTAAAAGTAAGCTCACTAAAAGAACAATTGCTTAAGATCATTTCCCAAACAACCACATCACTAATCTAATCTTAGAGTAACAAGGCAAGTTCTAAGTCCATACATTATACATAAATGCAGCAAAATAAGCTCACACACACATGGCATCGCATACACAATCAAGTATAGACTCACAGGTCATGCTTCAAGCATCAACTTGCCTTCTGTTTGTTAGAACAAACATTTCCAGATACTCATATGCAAGATTGTAAGAATAACCAGCAATCTCAAAAATTTTGAGAGTACCAAATTTTCAAAACATTCAAAAAGCATTTCAAGATTATATATACCAAAAGATAGTAACTATTATATATCTACGAATTATCTATACTACCTAAATATGCTGGTTCAACAAAAATTAAAAGCATCCACAAGGAAAAAAAATATGACATGAAACCTTGGGATTAAAAATAGGGGAAGTTATGGACTCGAGGCTACTCAGACTTCGCCCTAATCCATAACTTCCCACACCCCACCAAAATAAATATTTTGTCCTCAAAGTAAACATATATATGTATATATATAAACTTTAAAAAAATCCAAAATAGGAAACAATCATCCAACAAGTTAGATAAAAACCCAATTCCAAAATTAAACATCCATAAAAGTAATAATAAAACAAATTGTCCAGAGAAAAAACATAAAGAAAACAAAGTATCCAAAACATCAATAAGGTCAGGGGGTCAAAACTATCAAACACATGGTGCTCAAGTACCGGCATCCATCTAATCATCTGGGTCTTGGGCCTCAGTCTTATCCTAGGTGGTATGGGTTGTAGTTATATGTGAGCTGCCCTCTTCTTGTACTATCCGCTGCTCTTGGTCCCTACTCAATATTGCCAGAGCTAAGGACTCCTGTACCACCCCATCAGGTATCTGATCCTCCAGTGCTACTGCCTCATCAATAGTCTTGGGCCTTTTTTGGCTCACTATTGGGTTGTCACCCTCGAGGGGCCTCTTCCTGTAGGCATGTGGACGGTCATCAATCAAATTAAAAATATCATCATCCACCGGTGTCACCTCCAGGACTGCTATCGGGGCCGCTAACATCCTTAACAAGTCAGTCTTCATCTTGGCCAACTCCTCTGTCACCACAATCATGTCAGCGGGTAGGGCATCCTCAAGTCTCTTCTGGACCCTATCTTCAAAAGCATCTACTCTAGCATTCACTGCTCTAACTCTCTAATCTATTATCTCGTGAGTAAATTCCTTGGCCCTATCTTCTAAGTCCTGGACTGTTTGATGGACCATGGTCTGATCTGGCCAGCTAACCTGCTCAACTGGAGCTCGGTCTTTGCTACCCTGCATACCAACGCCTGAAAAGCAAAAGCAGACATAAGAGAAAAGTATGCAAAATTAACTTGTGTAGTAGAAGGAGCTAGTGCAGGTATGCTGGAGGATGGCATCACCTCGGTCTCAACAACTAGAGGCAGCCCAAAGTAGCCGGAGTAGCACTGGTGGTAGCTGGAGTCTGCTCCTAGGTTTGTGGCTTTAGAGGGAACGGATCTGGTATGGGAGGAGAAGTTGCTCTCTATAGGGTTACTAGGTTCACATCAGCCTTGATCAGGCTAGGATCCATGGTGCGCATGGCCTATACGTGTAGGTCCAAGTGGAGAGAAACACGTATCCCATCCGCATTGTATAATCTATGTATCAAGATGGGAAAAGGCAATGCAGTCTGGGTATGGATCACTGACTCGTGGATCTGCTCAACCATAACGCAAGCCCAGTCAATCTTATAGATAACTAGAATGTTTTCTAGTAGTACAGCTCTCTCAAATATGATCACATTATCCATAAATATGGGTTTGATGTGCCAATGGATAATAGACCACCAAAATATTGCTGAAATGAAAGGTGGGACTTCACAATAGGATCGACGTGGTTTGTGACCCACGTAGGCTCAGCACCTGCCTCATAAATTTAGCCTGCTATCCACCTGAGGAGCTCTGTTTTTAACCCAACATCCTTCTCACTCACTACCTTTCTCATTTTTATAATCCGGTTATCATATTTAGTGGTGCAACAGGGGGCTCTATAGTTTGTGCCAAATTGGACCGTCCTGATAGTTTCTTCTAAAATGTCTATAGTCTCACCCTAAACTAGGACCTCACGCAACCATGGTTGCTCAATAGCTTTCTTATTTTGGGAAGGTCCCTATGAATAGTAGCATAGTAGGATGCATATAATTCCTAGATTAAATATGGGGTGTACTTGCCCAACCTTTTTAAAAGTCACCTTAGCCCGTGGCGATCAATTTCAGCCTCCAAGTTTGGCACATTGCTCAGCCCTGAGTCCTTAAGCCTCGACTCTTCATGAAATTGCCGGACCGACTTCCCTTGACCTTTTGGTTTCAGCCCCTTATCATAAATTTCTTTCATGCTTGGTACGCATCATCTTGTGTTTTGGGGGTTCGCGGAGGTGACAATATAAGTAGGATTAACCGGCTATTGGGGAGCAGTCTCCTCAAGTTGGGTTTGTGATGCCTCAATAGATTCTGACTCGAAAAGTGAGAGGCCATCATCTGACCCTTCTTCATTACCCTCCTCTTCAGACTGGGAGGAACTATCCACTTCCATGGGGGCCCTTGATGCCCGAGACCTAGTCAAAGGTTCATTTGCTTCTGGGTCGATGTGCACATTAATCTCTTTATTTGACCCCTCTAACTGAACACCGTCTGATGGTTCATCTCTCAGTTGGTGTCTCAAAGTTGTGGGCCACATTTTTTCTACCTTTTGGACGCATTATACCTAAAACTTTACCAAATACCACTCAATAAGCCCCATGATGTTTGATCAAAATGATTCACCAAAATAATCAAGAAAAGAATAACAAAACTACTAAACAAAATACACTGAACCAGTTGCAGGTTTGCAGGTACGAGGCACAAGTACGACTCATAGAATGTCCTACCAGTCGTACAATAGCTTTGTAGTGCTAAGATGCTTGAAAAATAACATTCTGATCATAGATATGAGGCTTAGGTATGACTCGTAGGCTGACCTACGAATCATGTCCTAGGCTCGTAGTAGGGAACATAATACATTTCAGAACAAGGCAGGTCCGACGAGTCCCTCACTACGACTCATAGTAGATACTATGAGCCATAGGTGTGTCTCATAAAATAACTGTTAAGGAACCAAAGGTGATTGTTGCCTCCTACAAGGGGCAACTATGACTCGTAGGGTGACCTACGACTTATAGTAGGTCCTCGTAGCAGAAAAAAAAGGCAACAAGGGTGCCTGTAACCTTCCTACAAGAAACAAAACCCATCGATTTAGAAAAATAAACAACATCTAAGCAGCATATAATCACAAACACACATTTAACCCTATTTTGAAACATGTCAACATAATTAAACATAATCCCATAATTGAATGACAACCCCTAATTACGTTCAAGATATACCCAAGATCAACTGATCTCCCACTCATAATCATCAACAACAATATACTACAATAGAGATTCAGAGGGAGTTCACAACAACTACACACAAACTATCTTGAATTTGCACATTTGAACACACACCAATATCCCCAAACGTCAACTCTAACATGATTTTGAAAATTGATCACCCCAAAAAAATCATTCATTAAACTCATATGACCATCATGTCAATATTACAACCACTCAACAAGAGCAATCATACCATTTAAAATCATGCTAGGAAGTTTAACAGACCCAAACCCTAACTCTCATGCTCATACAATCATTTTCTCATGTATATACTAATTATGATCAAAAATTCACATTGATTCAACAATATTCAAAGATTAGAACATGAGTGTGCCAAATTTAACTAAGAAAACTCACCAAATGATCAAATGAAGATCAACTAGATGTAATAAGAGAACATGGAGAAACCCAAAATAGTTGGGGAAATTTTAGGGGGAGGAGAAACGTTCAAGAGAGGGAAATTTGACCCCTAATATGCCAAACTGGGTTGACTTTAAAAATTCTATTAATTGGGTCTATGACACCCCGACAACGAGTTGTAGGACTTTCTACGACTCATAGGTCATAGTCTCATAGTAGACCTCAACACTTAGAAAAATTGAAATTCATACCTGGGCATTACGATACGACTTGTAGGCCTGCTCGTTAAGGCTGCTCCACATGCAATTTTCTTCAACTCTTCTACTTTTGATCTATACCTGCAAAACAAACTTCAAAAGATACCAATGTCCAGAATAATGCAACTAATCCAATGTCTTAACACCTCACTACAAACATTAAACTACTACCTAACAATTCAAACAAACGGAAGAGTCTCAAAACAATCCAGAAACATAAAGATACTTGGGTTGCCTCCCAAGAAGTGCCTTGTTTAACCTCATGGCTCGACTTTGCTATCATGAGTACTCAGAATTCCTCATAGGTTAATGAGTTCTCATTATCACTCCTTTGATATCTCCTCTAGTTCCTTTGCATAGGCTCAAACTGTGTTGCAAGTTACTCCATCCTATCATCAAGTCTTTGTATTACCATAGATTATTGGTCTACTTTGTAGTTTCCCTTGATGACATCAAACTTTATCTCCAGTATAACCTCTTCTTGCTCATTAGTTTCGATAAGCACTTGCTCAAGCATAAGTTAAACCCTTGAGAGTTTATCAGTGATGCATTGTTGGTATGTTAACTTGAGCAGATTAGGCACACTCTCCTTTCTAGTAGTGCTTGGGATTCCTTTGATGCACTAATAGATGACACTATTTGTTCTTGAAGTGGCTGGTAAACATAGGTGACAACAGATAGCTTATCCATATATTCGACAACTTCATTAAATGGCCACCTTAGGAATGCCCAACAATCCCCTCAAAAAAAAGGCATCAGCATGCCCTTATTGTTTGGAGGTTAGTGCTCGATAGAAACTAGCCATCAGTACATCATTAGTCAGACCATGGTTCCGCTTCATCCCCAGACAATTGTTATACCTTTGCCAAGATACTACTAAAGATTCTCCTAGCACTCATTTAAAATTGCAGATGTAATCCTATAGCTCTTACTTGTTGGGACCTTTGTAGAAATTCATGAGGAAGACTCTCTGCACCTCCCCACAGTTAGAGCAAATATCTGGTGGGAGGATTGACCACCACTCTACAGTTTTGCACCTGAGAGTCATGGGAAAGGTTTAAAGAGCAATGGCATCCCAGGCAAGATATCTTGTCCCAAACACCCCCTCAATGTTTGAGTGAAGTTCTACAAATGAGCTTGAGGGTCTTTGGACTCTTGCCCAAAAAATAGGACACGACGCTACAATGAATCACTTGTGATGACCAGCTTTTGTTCATCCATTGTGATTATCAGCGTACAATTTCTTGCTTGAGCTAAATCTTGACGTACTCTCCCTTGGATACCTGTAAACAACACTAAACAACAAAACAAACAAAAATAAAAGTAAAATACAAGAGAGTCTAGAAATTAACACTTGAACTAACTAATAGTAAGATCAACTCAAGAAGTTAGTTGTATTCCCCGACAATGGCGTCATAATTATTTATGTTCACACTCCAATAACAAAGTGGTCACAGTCAGTAAAAAATAAGACTAGAGGTTAGGATCAAATCAACAGGGAATATAGGGATTGACTATATAGATCCACTATCAATCATTTCAAGCATCGATTACTAGAGTCTCTAAGATGGGGGGTTTGTAATTTAACAACAAAAATAAAAATAAACACTACACTAATTATGCGGGAAGAGAATCAAATTGAGGGACAACTTGGGAATTATATTCCCCATGATTCATTGACTCAATTACCCTAAACAACATAACCCTAGTTGGAAATTCGCATGCAGGATGGTAACTTAGGTTCTTCCATCCCTCTTATGAAGGTGAAGGTCAAATTTCACCATGGCTCTTGGTCAACATCCATGGTGTGCCAACTAACTGTTACCTATTGTCCCAATCAACCTCCCCTTAGTCAGATTTGATTGATTAGATGAGAATACATCAATCAAATCCTATTATTTACTTCCCTTTTTCCATTTCCTCATTACCTTAGTCGGGATTGTGACAGTAGAAGGGTTTGGTGTTGGCAACCACCAAACAACAATCAAAGTGAAGGGAAATAAACAATACATACAAAACCTCAATCAAAGAAATGCATAAAGTCTTGGTTATTTCAAGTTAAATACTAATGGTTCCCACAACCCCAAGTTGTGGGTGCTTAGCTACGCATGGCTAAGGCAAAATTAACAACAGTGAATGTAAAAGACATAGTTGAGAGTTAACCCAAAATAATGAAAAACAAAAACATCTTCAACTTGGAAACCACAAGCTTTGATAAATGGAAGATGAATATAATGTGATTTCCAAACCCTCAAAGTGGGTCTTCAAAGTAAAAATTAAAATCTACACTAAACACTTGGAATATTCTAGAGAGAATATTCAAAGTGAATCTCCAAAATGTTCAAGTCTGAAGTCTCTATTTCTAAAAGCCCTATCATTAAGTATTTATACTATTTAAAATTTAGCCCTAAAAAAACAATAGAAAAGATAGCTGGCAGCAGGTACGTCACTTTGATACGACTCGTAGAGTGACCTATGAGCCGTAATTGAGGTCTCATGGTTAGCACTTGGAACTTTGGACTTGACTGTTACTACCCACTATTACGAGTCGTGGCTTGGGCTATGATTCGTATGTTCGTCTCATAGTCTGGGCCTTCAATTCTTGGTCCAAACTTTTAGCTCACTGTTTCTTGCTATGATCCTGCCTATATGAGTCGTAGTGAGACCCACGACTCGTAGAGTGGCCTTGTAGGGCTGACCTCTACTTAGAAAATTCCAAATTTTGCTCACTATTTCTTACTACAAGAGCACCCTATGACTGGTAGCTTGGGCTATGACTCGTAGGATGGTTTGTATTTCCTGCACTTCAGTAAAATTTGTAATTTTCTCCCAAAATTATACCAATATATCTTTTCTGCAATAACAACATAAAAATACATAAAACCCATAAAAATTCACATTAAGAACTTGTAAAATCCCCTTGTTTTAGGCACCAAATGTGTTGTATTTTGACAGTGCATCATGGCACCCGAACCCATCAATGCATACACATCTAAGTTAAAGGAAGCTTTAATATACCAATAGCAACATTGGGCGCTTCACCTACCCCATGCCTCCTTGGCCTCATCAGCAACATAACTGCCTTGACCTTGAGGATGACCCTCCTTACTCTTGCTCCGAACGTAAGGGCAATCAATAAGCTTATGGCCTACTCTCTCACACCCATAACACGTACTTGAATTCATTATGTATTTGCCATGATGAATATTTTCACATTTTTGGCATTTTAGAAAACTCATCCCACTAATGTCACCTTGGAATCTTGGTTTATCCATTCCATCCATAACAAGCCTCTTGTTTCAAGCACTAAAAGACCCTTGGCCTTGAAACTCGATACCTTGTTAGAATTGATCATCCTCAAATCGAGCCCTCTTGGACTCTTCGCTTCTTTTCTTCCTAAGCTTCTCCCCCTAAAGGTGTTCGACATAAGCTATGAGGCGGGACAAATCCATATCATTTATCAACATAGTGACATGACACTCCTCATTCACTAAATCACATACACCCATCACAAACTTATTCATTCTAGACCTTAGATCGGCAACCAATTGTGGTGCATACTTGGAGAGTTGGTTGAACTTGAAGGCATACTTCCTCACACTCATGGACCCTTTTTTCAAATTTATGAATTCCATCATTTTGGCCTCCCTAAGCTCAAGAGGAAAGAATCGATTAAGAAATGCAGCCTTAAACTCCTCCCAAGGAATAACATCATGATTTTTCCTCTTCATTTTCTATTGCACGAACCAAATTTGAGCTACCCCTTTGAGTTGGTAGGCCGCCGAATCCTTTTTTTCCTTCGCAGTCACCCCCATGATAGTCAACACCTTGTATACCTTATCAACAAACTCTTGAGTATTCTCATCCACTTATGACCTATAGAACTTTGGTGAATTCATCCTTATAAAGTCCTTCGCCCGAGATGCTGGAGTAAGATCATGGGGCTCATTGAGAAATTTTGCCTTAAAATCCTCCTAAGGAATAACATCACGATTTTCCCTCTTTATTTTCCATGGCATAAACCAAATTTGAGACAACGCTTTAAGTCGATAGGCTGCCAAATTTGCCTTTTCCTTCGAAGTCACCCCCATGACAATCAACACCTTGTACACCTCATCAAGAAACTCTTGGGGATCCTCATCCACTTTAGACCCATAGAACTCTTGTGGGTTCATCCTCATAAAGTCCTTCACCCGAGATGCTGGAGTGAGAGCATGAGGGGCTTGGGACCCTTGGTTGATTTGGTTGGCCATAGCATAGGCCAACAGGGTGATAGTATTCCAAAATTCAACTTCGGTAGCCCCTCTATCTTGAGGAGCTTGAGAAGTGAGGTAAGCCGGTTGTCCCATAGATGCATGACCCCTCCTTGGTCTTACTCTTTGTAGCAGCATGATCAATAACTAGAAGAGCAACAAACATTCATTAGGGGGAACAAGCCTTACCTTATAACTAAGGCACAATATAGATCATGAAGAAGTGAAATCCTAAAATACCTCATAGCCTCTTACTCATAGTCATGGTGTGCTTCACAACCATGAATAAGATTCTAATCGACGTGGTGTGTTGGATGCCGAGGACCATTAACAACCTAGTGCTCTGATACCATATTTTTCATGACCCAAACTAGGGCCTAGATGTGACACGACACATGGGGGACCCAAAGAAACCCTAAGCAAGCCTCTTAAGATATCATTACATATCCTTGGTAGCGAAAGCAATTAAACAACAATAAAAGAGTAGAAATAAGGGAATAGGGACTAAAGGAAAACCTTTATTTCATAAAACATCAAGAGAGTCAAAGAGAGTCAAGCTTATAGCATCATTACATACTTGTCCAATAACACCTCTAAACACAGAACTTAGCGGGGACCAAGATAAGCAACTGGGCTCACCCTCATAATAATGACAATAGGTACTCCAAATATACAAGATGAAGTCTAAACATAAGCATGAAAGAAGGTAGATATTGTCCTAGGATGTGAGGTCTCACCAAAACCTAACTTGAACAATTTGCCTAGCTGCGTGGAGGAGAATCAATAGGAGCTCCAGTTCTTACATGGTGATATCATGTATGCATAGAATATGCGTTAGTACATTTGAATGTACTAAGCATGTAGGATGCAATGCAACAAGAGATAGACACATAATCGAAATACATAATTAGGCAATAACTTAACATATAGCAATATAGCATGCATGCATGATGTTTGAAGTAAAACATGCTTGAAAATAATCATACTTGTATAAATTGTTTAACACAATAAGGTGACATGATTAGATTATCCAAATACCTTGTACTAGAAGGTGAGGGATATAGCATAAGTCATAACCCCTTCCAGTAGGTAATGGGTAGTACATGAGGGTAAAGAGATAGTATAGTTCATAACCCCTACATGTAAACATGAGATAATGAATAGCACATGAGGGTAGAAGGTAGCATAGGTCATAACCCCTATATATGAGAATGAGATAATACATAATATTGAATCACGTATGAGGGTGAGACTTACCACATAGTTCATAACCCCTTCATATGAGAATATTTCATAACCTCAAATCATATACAAGGGTAAGGAGTACAACATAGTTCATAACCTCTTCATGGAGATATGACTAAGTAAGTAGTATTGGTTCGTACATGAGGGTAATGTATACAACATAGTTCACAACTTTTTTATGTAGAAATTGGCCTTGTACTAGAGAGTACGGCATCTAATTAGTTTATAACCCCTTCTAGTAGGCTTCATAATTCACAAGAGCATAAGCCTTAGCATAAGGACTCAATAACTCATCAATAATTCCCAAGAACACAACAAACATGAGAAGCCAACAATTCACTTGCAATGCCATAGGTGCTTTACATGATTTAAACACACATATATACATTACTTTCATCACCATAAGCCACTTGACTCAAGTCATGCAATAGACCATCAATAACTCAAGAACCTTAAATCGAACATTTTATCAAATACTTGGTGGATGTGTAAAGCTAGTGTAAAATCATACAATTAAAGAGTGAAATCATGCAAGAAATCTTGAAGTAAATCATCTCACCAATACCTGGTAATACCATCATACAATATACATCAAAACCCTTCATCAAATCTTAAGATAGATCAAAGATTCATAGCTCAAAACATCCTAAAACAGTCACACTTTTACAAAACCTCAACCTAGCTAGTTCATTGTCATATTCATAATAAGTAAGACCCATAAGTAAATCAAATTAGAAACTTGAGTTTTATGTAAAAAAGAAGCTTGGGCACAATGGGTGAAAGGACCCATGGTTGAAACCCACGTTCCTTGACTTTAGAGAATTCCTTTAAGAAGATTTGAATGGAGGCTTGAAGCTTAGATGAATTCGTTAAGTTCTAGAAGAGATTTTGACACTTGAATTTTGAGATGAATATTAGTCTAAAGGTTTGAGAGAGTATTGGGTAATGTGTTATATGATATGAAGGTGAAATATGGCTATGTATAGGTATTTTCATGTATGATAAGGCTTAGGCCCAAAAATCTTGGACTGAACAACAAATACTGGGTAAGAATAATATAGGACTGCGCCCCTGGAGCATCGTGCATTGGGCGCTATTCTTCACTGGAAATCGCCAACTTTGGAATTTTGAATTTTGATACGGTTGCTCTAAAATCAGGCTTAGACCCATTTTCCACTCAATTTTACCCCCTGAACAAGAATATAAAGTTGGATTTTCAATATCACGTACGAATTTTGAGATATATGAAAATTATTATTCTGGGCACTTTTGAGGCACATTTTCGGGCAAATTTTGGGGTCATTTCAAATTCTTCACTAAAGTTCTTATATCCATCTTGGTGGACAAAGTACGAATATAGAAAATCCAGAGAAATCTAGTTGAAATTCATGTTAGTTAACCCTGGATTGTACTTTAGTCCCAGCGATCTTAAGAACCTATTTGGTGTTTGTTTGTGGGGTATAATCATGCTTGCCTCATAGTAGTTCAAATCGGTGAAGCCCCCAATTTCCTCTACAGTAGTAGTCAACTTGAGGTGTTCAAATTTGAAAACAGTCCTAATAGTATCCTAAAACTTCAGTAAGGCTTTGATAAGATACTGATCCGGGATGACGTAAATGTGGAAGGTCAATCCCCTCGCCCCACTAGTTGAGCAATTTCTGTAGCACGATCTTGCCTAACATTCTCCCACCATCGTCGAAGGCTAGGGTTGACATCTACAACTATCTGGGTATTGGAAAAGTTTGGGAAAGCCATCTTAGATTCTGCACACAAAAAGATAAAAACATGTTTTAAAACTCCATTTTGACAATATTTAGGCTTGGATTAATTATCATGATCACATAAACGCATAAGATGCAGTATTTCATCTTGGAGGGTTATTGGACCCTCTAGACTTAATAGGGTGGCTATTATTCTGTATATTGACCCCATGGGGCCAAACTACTAAGGCTTATGCATGGATGACTTAAAAAGTGGGTTAGACACGAACTAGGTATTCCTACGTGAGAAGCACGTGGTCTAATGGTAGTAAGACTATCCGTCATTCACCACACAAGTGCTTACCCTCAACAAATTGCATTTGAAGAGAAGGCGGGAGCAGTGCAAAGGCACAACATCACCTTAGAAAGAAAAAGAAGAGAGGGTCTAAAATGGAGGAATGTATGAACGAAATGTCATTTATTAAAGCAGTAACAATTAGCAATTAGGACAATATTTTTAAACACATAAATTAAAGCAGTAAATAAAGGGAGGGGAGTTAGATTAGTGGGGATAAGTGAAGTGATGTTAGAAAGGATTTTGTAGGGCATAAGGGAAGGGGTGTTAGAAGGGATGTTAGAGGAAATAAGGGAAGGGGTGTTAGAGGGAATAAGGGAAGGAAAAAAGAAACAAGTTAGTATTAAATAATAAAAGTAAAGAAATAAGGCAAGTAAAATAAATAAGGAAATAAATTAAATCCACATAAAAAGAGATATGTTATGGTTAAAACTTAATATCCCCAGCGGAGTCGTCGTTCTGTTGCGCCTCATTTTTTCTCGCGAAGAAATGGGAACCTAGACGACGTCGTGGCAACGACTTTTATGGGATTTTTATATTGAAATGTTGAAGAGTCACCATCTAACGATTGGGTGTACGGACACAATTCTAATCTACAACTAATTTGAGGGTCAAAGTTAACCAGAGAACAGGTAAGGATTCAAGTTACCTTGAAGGGAAGGCATTAGGCACCCTTCGAGATCCGCAAAGGCTGGTCCTTACTATATCTCGTGATTATGTGGGGGTTACAAATAAAGGTCTCTTATATTTTAGAAAATTTTATTAATTAGATCTATGTGATAAATTAAACAAGTAAGCAAGTACATAAATAAATCTAACTAGCCCAAGAAATTTAAAATAAATAAAGAGAAAATACTATACTAAAGCGAGTTATTATTTCACTCGAATCAGTTTACTCAGCTTTTAATTTTCGGAAGACAAAATTGTCATTTAGCTCGCATGACTTATTTAAGATTAAGGACAAAAAACAAGGTTTCATTCCTATTAAGCACAAGTACTAGTTATCATTTTGGAGAGTCCTATATACCCCTACCCCCTCCTAATTTGATTTATTTATTTTAACTTAAAGGCGCACTAAAGAAAATGAAAAATTCTAATAGTGTTTACTAAAGTACCTAGCGTCCCATCCTAAGGTCCAAGAGGCATTGGACTTCTAATTTGGTGGTTCTAGACTTAAAGAGAATCTAGGTCTCCTATTAGACTCGCGTCAGACAAAATAGATAAAATGAACATTTAGCAAGTAAAATCTCAAGTATGCCTCCGAACAAATTCTATCTAGCATGCTTGAAAACACATGAAGAGTGCACTGTGATATGCTAAGTGTGTGCCCCCAATCAATAATTAAGAGCATTATTAATTAGAGAAGAGAACATTTTAACTTAGTTAAGTAAAGACATATTTTAAAAAATGAGTTTGTATGATTAAACGAATTTTCTGAAAATCATCAAAAGAAATTATTGAAGACAATTATGATGTGTCATGTTAAAATTAAATTTAATCCTATAGGCATCAGTTCTAGCATGTGAGAAATGGAATATTAAACCCTAATAACATGATTTCTAAAAAAATAAAAATTATTATAGAAAATAACAAAATCCTATAGGCATGATTTCTAACATATAGGAAAATAAAATATTAAACTCTAATAACATGATTTCAAAAAATACGAAATTCTATAGGCATGCTTTCTATTACAAGTCATTATTTGAAAGTCAAATCCTATGTGCATGATCTCCAAAATAAAATCCTATAAACATGATTTCTAGAGAAATACCAACATGCCAAATAGCCTAAAGACAAAAAAAACACAATTTCTATTAATAGCCTAAAACATGATTTCTAACAAAAAGCATGATTTCTATAACATATGAAAAGAACAAGCAAGCATAACATACTTAAAAATAAAGATTGTCTTATTTCTACTAAAAAACATTAAATATTCCTAAACGTGATTTCTAATACAAAAACAACATAAATCCTATATAATTTCTAGATTAATAGACAAGTTCTAAAAAAACATGATATTACTAAACAAACTACACATGATACCTACAATTTTAATTACTTATTTAAAACAAAGAGAAGGAAATTTCATTAAACAAGCAATTATTTTTTATATTGAATCCTAGATTAATATTGCCTATGTGAAAATATTACAAATTAATTCAGCAAATAGAAAAAAAATAAAGGAAACAGTTAGCACATAGTTCCCCCCCCCCCCCATTAACTAATCCCCAGTTCACTATTTCATTATTACATCATTTTTTGCGGAAAAAATACAACATCAAACATAAAAAAAAAAAAGAAATCTTTCGAATTTCTCTCCGAAACCACCCCTACCCTAGCGACTCTTCACATCTTGATAAAAATAAAAATATACCTGCAACACTAGAAAAATAGTAGTACCAATATGATAACAATAATAATTTCAATAAACAAAGAAATTAAGAATATATGATTAAAAGAAGAAATTAAAACTTACTCAGTTATTTGAATCTAAAATTGGGTCTTGAAGTTGAACTTGGAAGAGCAATGTTAAAAACAAAGTAAAATTTTTTTCAAAAGAAGCCGTACATAGAAGAAACGTTTTGGAGTAGAGAGGGAAATGTTTTTTGTCATATGGAAATGTGTGAAGAGAGTAAATCTGATTCAATAGCCTTTTTCGTATGAGAGTCTCTATGAGAATTTTTTGTGGTGTGAAAAGTCTATGAAATGTCCTTTTCATATTAGATAAAAAGCAATTAGAGGGAGGAAATAAAAAGACAAGAGAATATTTGACCAATTAAACTTACCAAAAACAAAATAATATATCACTTAATTGATTCAATTATAAAGATTACCATAAAAGAGTAGAACAATTAAGTCGATTTAGTCAAACCTTTTCCATAAATAAGTTAGTAAAAGATTTTTTTCGGATTTTAAAACTATGGCAAGATGTACTATCTAGGGAAACTAATATCAATACTACTGGTAAATCAATAAATTTTGCAAAATATATGTACAAATTACTCTAATTCATATAATTAATCATATCCATTATGGGTAAAATAATATTCTTAATTACTTAGCATACAAAAATAGAGATTTTACCCAGGAAAATCACAAATTAATTTTGAAATAAAATATCATAATAATATATTAAAGCAAGCACACAAACATACCAAACGAAGCATGAATTAGTATTCAACATTTCAATTAATCAATTAAAATACATAACATGTATATACTGAGGACAATAACTAAAGGGAAAACATTTTTTCTTAAACAAGTAGGGATCAATTAGGTGCAGAAATTGAGTCAAAATTTTAAATCAATATGAGTTAATCAAGCCACAAAGACTTAAATTATACCGAAATTTCAGTCATAAAAGTGGAGAATCAAAACTTTATTTGATGAGGGAAGAAACAGTTCAACACAACTAAATGGAATAATCAATTAGAGAGGCCAAAACAAAATCAATCAATCCTATAAACAAAATTCTTCCCAAATTAATAGATGCATGAAAGCAGCTCAATTAAGCTAAGCAAAATTGCAAATGGAGGTTCAATCCAAAATCACACAATCATACATCTAAGAAGGAGAAGCACTAATTGAGAACCAATAAATTAAATCAAGGTCTTATAACATTAAAAGAATACGATAGAACCTAATCTGTGATGTTTTGATATCCCAATGTTTCCATAGCATTTTTTGGTTAATTATTGTCGTTGCTTCGCTGGAAATGGGAGGCGGAAATGGAGTTATTTTTGGTGTTGTTTGGGGTCAATTATTGGTGGGTTTTGGGGCTCCCATGGGTGGCAGAAATGGAGGCTGATTTTTGTGGGTTTTGGAACCGTTCATGGTGGATTTTCTGGCGGCTTGAGGGTTTGGTCGATCGTTATTTTCCATGGAATATTTCCGCGAAAACGCGGGGGCGCTGGCGAGGATGGACTGGTGTGGTGGTGTGAGGATGGTGAGGAGTGGAGAGAGAGAAAGGGAGCGACTGTGACTGCTCTGATGGGGCAGTGAGGTGAGGGAGACATCGGTGGAGGTAAAACAAGAGAGGGTGGCGGCTTGGGAGTGTGAGGAGAAAAATGAAAATGACATTAGGGCTTGGGTGATATTTTTTAAAAAAATGGAAAGTAAATTGGGGATTAAACCATAACCTTTGGATCAAAAGAATGAGTGGATGAGATTAATTTTCAGATAAAACCCAATTCGGGTTAAGAAAATGAGTCATCCGGATTTGAATGAGAGTGCAATTGAATTTGGTATTTAAAATTAAGCCACAAATTGATTCAATTTAGAATAAAATTAAAAGGAATTGTAAATTTCAAGGAAATCGATTAGAATTAAAATGAATTTGGTCAAAAAGGCTACAGATTGAACAAATTGGGATAAAAATTGAATGGATTGCCCTCTAATTAATTACAATATATGTGCAAATAAAATATTCAATATTTAAAAAATATTAGTAAAGAAAAATATATAATAACTATATAAAATATACTTTAAAAATAAAAAATTAATAAAATAAATTGGTAACATTAGATTTAAACATGACACTAAAAATAATATTAAGTAAATAATAACGAAAATTAATAACATCAATAAAAAATAATAATAATGATAATAATAATAATACATAAATAAATAAATAAAATATGTTTTTAATATAACAATAAATTTCAAAATTTAATATATATATATATATATATTAATGATACGTAATTGTTGGACAAATTTGAAAATAAACTCATTTATTTTAAATAGTTTAAAAATATATATTTAATCAAATGGCAAACTAAGTCGGTTAAAATTGGGTGTCAACAACACAACTTAGCTATAGTCCCTCTGTCTCTTTTGTGACAATTAGTAACTCCTTCAGGGCAGTCTGTAAATGGGATTTATGTTTGTAAGAGAAGGCATGATAGGAAGTCTGGATACAGAAGAAATAGGATACATCATATTTGAGAAATTGGGTGAGGTGTTGGAAGAAACTTTGTGATGCCAACAAAAATTTATGTTATTAAAAATGGTGAAACCATGTTATCTGCAATCTACATCACAAACAAGTTATCATTCTATATAAAACAAATGCATCAATAAGAATTACGAAGCATTTCCAGAGATATACTTTGCACATACGTGCAACAAGAATAGCACTGTTCCAATAGAGTTTAGTGAAGAATAAGAAAATATTTACACAGTGCACTAGCAGCTTTACACAGATAATATGTTAGCTTTAAACAGATAATATGTTATGTTTTTATCTATGCAGGACACACAGTTTTCTGGAATGCAACGCATATATATTTATTTACTTTTTAGTACTCCGCAGTCGAGCAATAAAGATTTTATGAGGGTAACAACAACGTAACCATGTCAAAGAAGGTCAATCAAACCTTATGGTTCTCAAACTTGCGGATAATTAAGGTCATTCAGATGACCAATATTAACTGGCCCTAATTTCACTGTTCAAACAAGTGTCCATCCTAAAAGAAAGATTATTTCATTTAACTTATAGGTTCACCTCCTTGATACTCTCAGCTTACTATTAATGGGAACTTTCTAATTCTTATGTTGGTAAGAATCTGAACAGTACTAAGATTGTGCTTCACATTTACAAAAGGTTGCAAAAGTAACATCAGACTTCACTAATTAAGCAGAAGATCAAATCTAACAACTCTATTCCAGTTTAAGACATGGTCGAAGGCTCGAAGCCCCTCTATTAGCCAGATCTATAACATCTTCAGCTGCTCTAAACTTAAGCTTCACATTGAATTAGTTTTCAAGAAAATCTTTAGCTCTTGATATTAGTTAGAATGGCATGTAACAAATGAAGTGTCACGACCTGGTCCCGATCATGATGGTGCTTGCTGGTCCCACCTACAGGTAAACCAATTCCCAACCCAAGGGTACCTATCCCAGCTCTCTAGTCAAAACCAAATCGATACAACAATAATATATACGCTGAAACCTACCCAGAACCTAGAAGTCAACTGTACATAGCTATAATAGACACAAGGACGTATCGTGTACCTATATCAAATAATCATAATAATATACAAAACCAGGGGTGCACCTAAAAATATGAAATTCTAATGCACAAAGCTGATGTTTGGATAAAATAGATGGCCATCAACAAGAAGAAGACTGTGAAAAAGCCAGAGCTATCGGTGCTCACCAAATGTCTCCTAAGCGCTCCTGAGCTTTCCCAAATAAACTATGAAGACCCGTACCTGGACCTGTGCCATAGGGAGATGCCGAAGTAGGGGTGAGTACGAAAAAAGGCACCCAGTAGGCATCATCGGCCGAGCGAGTGAAATACCAAACATAATAAAGCCCAAATGTATAGAACTACAGCAGTGTAGCAAAACAAACTCAGATCGAGGCATAGGCATGTCCA
>DF358174.1:65219-76997 GCA_000787875.1 Solanum virginianum | reverse complement strand
GATCGAGGCATAGGCATGTCCAAGAACCCTCAAACCACAACTGAACCACTCAAAATGAAGAACAATTATAACCTGAACCAACCCAAGTACTGAAGATCGATACCGACGGACGAAGACTATGTAGGCCAATACCACAACTGCCCCTAACTGAGGTATAGTGTTGCACCTAGGTGCAAGGCCCTAGTATATATGCTTATATGCCAATCGGGCTCCCCATAAGCCCGGAAGGTACACTTGCACACAATATAGAATCGATTTGTCATCATAAAATCTCTCAGAACCGGTACATAATAAAAAATAAGCATCACAGAGCCCAATTCTCCATTATCAAAATAAGGGTCAGCTATACGTGGGTGTAAGGCCCTAGTATCTAAGCCTGAATGCCCCCATAGCCCATATAAGCCAAGAAGGTACACTCATGCATAGCCAAGGTGTGAATAGGTAAGTGGATCCACTTGTAAGTAATCACGGGCCCCACCATAACAATCACAAGTCAACCGAGTCCTCGACCTTGTGCTAGAATGTGGCACCCGATCCATAGTCCTCTAACCTGACCTCCGGTTGAGCAGTTAGCCAGGTTCAGATGGTCTAACACTCAATATAACGGTGGGACGTATCCTCCGCGGAAGAAAGAATCCCCCTATCATAAAGAATGGTGTCAATTCTCAGGATGTCAATCACAGGGCCTAGCCCCACAGAATATCAATCACGGGGCTCAGCCCCAAAGAATATCAATCGGGATCCTCAACCCAAATCTCAGTCGATGCTCGATCCACAAAATTAGTATTTGTCTCTCGGCACTCAGACACGACAATTGAAACTCAAAACATGGGCATGTAACCCATGAACTCGGATACTCGAGCGTGGTTGCCGGTGCTCGAACAGCAACAGAGAACGTCATCTGGGACTCGATATATCAATCAATCACTGACTCAACCTATCTATTCAGATCCAAAATTCCAGAGTTATATCATGCCCAGAGTGAACGTAGGCGATAATAATCGCATCGTGCCTAGAGTGAACGTATGTGATGACGGTCTCAACCTAGGTATCCCACAATCTCAATCCAACCCAAATTACACAATCACCACCTCTCTTAGATACAACAGATACCCCAGAATCGGATGGAAAGAACCATTACACAACAACTATCAGTAGTACATAGAGAGTATATACATCACAAAATACCATAGAGCCACCCATAGCTAAGGCCAAGTATACCACAACCTCATCAATACCCAGTGCCCAAAGAAAATATGGTCAATCATGGTACATCATAGGTATCCAAGACAACCAGACTCTGTAAAGTTATGTTTATACAAGAACCAGGCCATCGTATGACATATAATTAATACTCGATCTCCCGGTCAAAATATCTCTGTAGCAATAGGCAATGCGTGATCCTACAGGTGCAAGTCAAGTTATTACACATGGTTCCCTAAGCATTAACTCATATTGGGCCCTTACTAGGCCCTTTTCTCTACAAAGCAACTCATAGGGCAGTGTTGGTATAAACTAAGCTCAGGCTCAGGAGACTAGATAATCAGAGGGATGACACCCACCAAGATCATATCGTAGCTCAGCAGCCACAAAAAATATCACCTAAGCCAACCATATGCCAGCCCACTAAAATGTACCCCTCTCAACTGGATGTAATTCCCAAGACAACCCAATATAACTAGGGTCTCGTTGAAGATCACCCGGAATGCCCATAGGATATAACCTACACCTCGCTAATGGGGTCGCACTCCCATCTCTAGCCCACCAGTGGCTCTGTGTCAACGCATCTCGTATTGTAGGTCACAAGTCTCCTCCAGCGGTACAACTATGACCGTCCAAAGAACATGGTGTATCTCCAGTCACTAACCAGCATTACAAGTACAGATAGCAACAATATACAGGATCATATAAACCACAGGGCAACATCGAATCATGTTTAATCAGGGAATTCTACCAAAAGTACTTAGTAAAGATATAGATAATCACAGCCATATCATGCATATATATGCCAACCAGGTATACATACTAGATTCAACACACAGGGTAGTATGTAATTACAGGTCCATCTCAATAGCTAGTATATTTCAATAGCCTCAGACCACACACACATACAACCAAGAGTCAAGCTCAGGGTACATACCAGTCTCTAACCAACCCCTTTCAGGCCCTTTCGTAGTCATATAATTTAAGAACTCAGGTAATATAAATGCTACAACCAACATAGCCCTCAATACAACAACTACCATCCTATAAAATTATATATAAGCACACACCGATCACATTCAGCCACATATAACAAATACTCCCCAACTCAATCTGTAAACAGTACATTTCTACACATTCCAACTCAATATGCAAACATCTCAACTTAGTCTAGTGTATACAGAAAGTCTAGCTTACCTGGCATCAGATGTCTCTTGCTTCGAGTCAATCTAACCAAGCTTTTCCTTTCCAAATCGCCTCCAAATGCTGTTCAACAATCAAAATATAAGTCACAAGATCAGTATGGTTGGTTTGACTATAAAATCTCAAGAAATGGGTGAAATTACATCAATTAAGACTAAAACAGAGAAAGTTGGGGCCCGTACTCAAAATACCGAACCAATCCCCATAAAACAATCCCCACATCACCTCTAATCTATAACGAGATATTCAGGCCAAAATGGACCCCAGAAGACCAAGAAAAGGCCTAAAAATGAGGTTAAAAACTTTATCAAGAAAATATTCTTCTCAAAACTTTCTCGGTCAATATTCTCAAAAACCAAAAAAAATAGTAAACTCCCAGCATTCCATAGCGTCCCTCTCGGAATGTAGAACAATTTAGAGACAAATTTCACTTAATTCCCTTAAGAAATTACCAAGATATTGCAATATAATGTTTTCACTCATTCCCGATATATCAACGAGGAAAAAGCAGAGGGTTACCTTGAAATACATGTCAAACCCCAAATCCAACTTCACCACGACTTTCTCGCAAAAATCCAAGTTAGTAGCCTTTTGAGTTATTCAAATTAGATGAAAATGTGCTTGAAATCGCGGTGTAAAGTTGAGAAGGAAATATATATATATATATATTGTGCACTACTGACAACACACTGCCATGTGGCAACATTATATTGCGCCATGTGGCAGCCCCCCAAAGTGCCACTTGTCCCTCTCTCTTTCCATTCTTCCTTCCATGTCTTTTTTGTTATTTTGAACTCGTCTGGACTTCGATTTTCACAAATGAACTATGTACCCTTATAGATTTCAACGTTTCGAATCCAACGGTGCATTCGAAATTCCTAACGAAGCTTTCTACGATAGTAAGGGTCCTATTTCTTTATCTACAACATTTAACGAAAAGTCGCTAGGGTAAGATCACATTCGAACATTCTCGGTATCAAATGAAGGGTTGACCAAGACCAAAATTAACATTCCCAAGCTAACTGATCTATCAAAATTCTCATCTAGGGCATGGTTCTAAGAGCATCAACTGGGTCAACTATAACCAGTTCCGACAGCCAAATTTGTAATCCATGATATAATTACACTAGACATGCTCCTGCCTAATTCGACCATTTTGGAGCTAATGGAATCGTTAAAATTCTATTTCGGGGTCATTTACTAGGACTTTACTCGAAAACTTATTTTACGGATATAACTTCCCAATTAACTCAAAAATCCATATAACTCCCGAATAAGCCGACCAATAATCACCCCAATAGACCTGAGGTCCTTATACACATGCTTATACCAATATAATAACATCAAAACCATATAAATGACCCAAAAGGTCATTACAACATCCCCCCACTAATAAGACTTTCATCCGCGATAGTATGAATATAGACATACCTGTATGCTCCAATCCACACCACGAGTATATAAGTCACAAGCATGTTCTGTGTTCTACCATAATTCAGTACCTCTCTCGCTATCCAGAAATCACACCACTTGTCTGAATATAACAACGAGTCGGTGCGGCTATTCCACCAAGAAGTCTCAAGAATCCACTATCTGTCCCATTCGCTTAATCAGCTGACAAGTCACGAGGATCAATTGGCTAGGCATACCTGTCCTTACAACATAACCAAATTTTCGGATAATCATGGTTGTTCATAAATGTACTCGTGGTTTACATATATGTCTTATACTCCATTCCTGGATTCCTTATACAAGCGATTTCCACAATCAACCACAAATGGCCCACAGGCTAACCAAATAATTACGGACAATAGATAATATGGTCTCATTCACATGAAGGGCCCAAACCCCCTTCCCTTGCTATCCAATCCACCCAGCATTGCCACAAACCACTCACCAATGCAACGAATAGCCAACAAGCCCACCCACTCAAATGGTTTTCTGTACTTCCTTTCGTACCCAGACATTCATATCTCACTTTTCAGATATAGTCCTTAGTCATTATTACCATTCAACCCCTTATTCTGTAGCATCTAACAATTAACCTATGGCAAGAATCGCAAAGTATTCGCTGGTTCTTACAAGTCACCAAATCCTTACTATACAGTATAGTAGTTAGCCCGACAGACACCGTCAACTCCTCATAATATCCACAAAAGATTCGGGTACAACCCCCCAGAATGTGTTCCACCAGAACCTTCCTTAACAATATTCGGCCATTATTTAACTCAACAAAAACATTCTTAAGTACATGTAACTTATCTGCAATCACCCGGCACACCATCAATACATAGAGAAAAGGACGTATGGCAAAACAAGCGTGTAGGGCCAACTCAGATGGAACTGGTCTAATCCGTTTCAAAACCTCAATAGGGGTGACATATCAACCCCAAGGTCAGCTCACCTTCTGACCCGCATGACTTCTCTTGGGGGTGACACCCTCAGAACCGCTCTGTCCCAAATGTCAAACTGTACAAATTGACATTCATGGTCAGCATAACTCTGGGTGTTGACTCAGAGTTGTCTTCAGTTTTTCTCAAAGACTCTGGACCTTGGCTAAGGCATCCTATGACAAGTCTATACCATATGGGCCCTGCGTTGTAGACTCACACCAACCAAATGGAGTATAACATCAGCAACCACAAAATAAAAACAAGCTAGTCCACCCCCAGGGCAATATCAAAACTGAGGCCATCCCACAATATCATTCGACCTACATATCACAATCCTGAAGAATCATCATACCTAATCCTCTACTAATAAAAAGGACCTTCCACTACCTAAATATCTGACCTGAGATAAAAGAAATTTGGAACTCATACTCAAAATAGCGATGGGTAGAACAATGCACCTAACACTATATAATCATAACCCAAGTACCAGGAAATCTGGCAAAATGGTCAACATTCCCACTGACAAGCATAGCCAGAAATCCGAACAACACAGTCTCAGTCGACTAACAACTATAACAAGTTGCCAGGGCAAAGTGGCCGGTAGCTCAGCTGATAACGCAACAATATCCCGTCCAGCAATAGATACTCCAACTAAGCCTTTAGGCATAACATTTTATCCCAAAATCCAGTCACCCAAAAATCCTGAGAACCGCATATCAATAAATCATCACAAAAGAATCATAACTATAGATGCATAACATGTAACCAAGGGTATGACCAATAGTCGGCCTCTCAAATACTATATATGCCAGTATTAGACTACCCACTCCAATAAGCAAGCATCAAAATGGTCATATGTATAAATCACATGATTTAGCTTACATTCAGCCACCAACAGGGTATAATCGTAACATAGGTGACAACTACTAAAATCCCACCAGGTAAATATACTCATCAACATCGAAAAACCCAACAAGTCAAACTAGTAGGTAAATAATTAAATATAGATATTCGAAAGGCACCAATGTTCAACCTTACCTCAATCGCAACTTATCTTGCCTTCAGGATCACTATCAAGAGTACTCATAGCCTATATAACATTTAACTATCAACTAACATACGGATATACGTACCACATAACTCCATCCATAACAACATCTTTCATAGCAGAATACATAGCCACTACCAATCAACTACAAATCACAAAGCCCGTCGTTGAGGCCCTTCAACATTCTCACTACCTGCAAGCTTTCTTATCCAAATATTACAACTCAAGGGCATCCAGTCTCTACTCAATGGGCTCTGGGGGTTACTCCCTATCTGGGACTGACTATGCAGCACTTCTTCTTCCTAGAGTCTGGCCTCTTCATGACATCAACATAGAGGGATGAACGGAGTAGAATTCTTAATAATCGAAGAACCATTGACGAGATGCACAATGAGAATCAATGACATAGGAAAGTTCCTAAACATCCTGTAGCCTCTTGCAGATAAGCCATGGATGTCTTCCCATCCATCCACAGGACTCTACTAGATGGTAGCTTTGTACAGTTGAGACCAGTGAACCTTAAGTTCTGATACCACCTTGTCACGACCCGGTCTTGGTCATGATGGTGCCTACTGGTCCCACCTACAGGTATACAAGCGATTTCCACAATCAACCACAAATGGCCCACAGGCTAACCAAATAATTACGGACAATAGATAATATGGTCTCATTCACATGAAGGGCCCAAACCCCCTTCCCTTGCTATCCAATCCACTCTCTAGTCCAAACCAAATCGATACAATAATAATATACACTAAAACCTACACAGAACATGAAAATCAACTGTACAGAGTTATAATAGACATAAGGACATATCGTATACATAAATCAATAATCATAATAATATACAAAACTAGGAGTGCAGTTAAAAATACTAGACTTTAATGTACAAGGCCGATATCCAGATGCAAAAGATGACCATCAACAAGAAGGAGACTGCGAAAAAGCCATAGTTATCAGTACTAACCAAAAGTCTCCTGAGTGCTCCAGAGCTTTCCCAAATCAACTATCAAGACCCGTACCTGGACTTGCACCATGGGAGATGCAGAAGTAGGGGTGAGTACCAAAAAAGGCACCCAGTAGGCATCATCGGCTGACCGAGTGGAATAGTGGATATAAATTAAGTCCAATGGAACTGGTCTAATCCGTTTCAAAACCTCAATAGGGGTGACATATCAACCCCAAGGTCAGCTCACCTTCTGACCCGCATGACTTCTCTTGGGGGTGACTAGATAAACAAACTCAGATCGAGGAATATGCATGTCTAGGAACCCTCAAACCACAACTGAACTAATCAAAGTGAAGAACAATGATAATCTAATCTAGCCCAAGTACATAACATCGATACCTACTGACAAAGACTGCATAGGCCAATACCACAAATGCCCATAACTGAGGTATCGTATTGTAAACGAATGCAACGCCCTAGTATCTATGCCTGTATGCTAATTGGGCTCCCCATTAGCTCGAAAGGTACACCCGCGCATAATTGTTAATCAAAAGATCATCCCAGAATCTCTCAGAACCATTATATAGTCACAGAGAACCATCACAGAGCCCAGTTCTTTACATCAAGAAAATAAGGGTCAGTTGTATATGGGTGTAAGTGCCCTGGTATCTAAGCCTGAACACCCCTTGAGCCCCTATAAGCCTAAGAGGTACACTGATGCACAATCAGGGTGTGAATAGGTGAGTGGATCCATAAGCAAGTAATCACGGGCCCCGCCCCAACAATCACAAGTCAATCGAGTCCTCGACCCTGTGCTAACATGTGGCACCTGATCCATAGTCCTCTGGCCTGGCCTCCAGTCGAGCAGTCAGCCAGGGCCAGATGGTCTAACACTCAACATAACGGCGGGACATATCCCCCAAAGGAGAAAGAATCCCCCTAACATAAAGAATAGTACCTCATCTAAAGATGTCAATCATGGGGCTCAATCCCATAGAATATTAATCACGGGGCCCAGCCCATAAAATATCAATCACGGGACCCAACCTTGCAGAATATCAATCGAGGTCCTTGATCAAAATCTCAGCTGATACTCGGTCCATAGAATTAGTATCCATCACCCGTTGCTCAGGCGCGACCATCAAAACTTGGAACATAGGGTGCGTAACCTGTGAACTCGGATACTCGAGCGTGGTCGTTGGTGCTCGAATAGCAAGGGGGAACGTCATCCGGGACTTGAGATATCAATTAATTACTCACTCAACCAGTCTATCCGAATCAAAAATGCTAGAGTCATATCGTGTCTAGAATGAACGTAGGCGATAATAATCGCATCGTGCCCAGAGTGAACATAGGTGACGATGCTCTCAACCTAGGTATCCCATAATCTTAATCTAACCCAGATAATCACAATCACCATTTCTCTTTGATACAAAAAATACCCCAGGATTGGATAAAAAGAATCAATACACAATAACTATCAGTAGTACATCGAAGAGTATATACATCGCAAAACACCATAGAGCCACGCCTAGTTAAGGCCATATATACCACAACCTCATCAATCCTAGTGCCTAGAGAAAACACGGACAATCACGTTCATAGGTATCCAGGACAACCAGATTCTACAAAGTTATGTCTATACCAGAACCAGGCTATAGGACGATACATAATTAATACTCGGTCTCCTGGTCAGCATATCTCTATTGAAATAGGCAATGCGCGATCATACCGATGCAAGTCAACTTAAAACGCATGCCTTCCCCATGTATTAACTCATATTCAGCCTTTACTAAGCCTTTTTTGGTGTAAAGCAACTCATAGGACAGCGTTGATATAACCTAAGCTAAGGCCTAAGAGGTGAGATAATTAGAGGGATGACACCCACAAGGATCATATCGTAGCTCAGTAGCCACAAAGAATATCACCTAAGCCAACCATGTGCCGGCCCACTAAAAATGTGACCCTCTCAACTAGATGCCAATTCTCAAGACAACCCAATATAGCAAGGATCTTGTCATAGATCAACCAAAATGCCCCTAGGATATAACTAACACCTCGCTAATGGGGTCACACTCCCATCTTTAACTCGCCAGTGGCTCAGTGTCAATGCATCTCGTATTATAGGTCACAAGTATCCTTCATTGTACAACTATGACCATCTACAGAACATGGTGTATCTCCAGTCATTAACCAAAGGCACAGGTATAGAACATATAATAACAGTATACACGATCATATAAACAACAGGGCAATAGAGAATCATGTTTAATTAGGGATCCTACCAAAAATACTCAGTAAAGATATAGATAACCGCAGCTATATCATGCGTATACAAACTAACCAGATATACATACTAGATTCAACACCTAAGGTAGCATGTAATCACAGGTCCATCACAATAGCTAGTATATTTCGATAGCATAAAACCATACACATATACAAGCAAGGGTCAAGCTTAGTGTACATACCAATCACATGTTCACAACTCTAACCAACCTTTTTCGGGCTCTTTCATAGTCATATAATGTAACAACTCAGTTAATATAACAGCTACAACCAACACAGCCCTCAATACAACAACTACCATCCCATAACATTATATAAACAACACACAGGTCACATCCATCCATATACAACATATATCCACAACTTAATCCATAAACAGTACATTTCTACACATTCCAACTCAAATATGCAAACATCTCAGCTCAATCTAGGGTGTTCTGAAAGCCTAGCCTATCTAGCATCCAATGTCTCTTGCTCTGAGTCAATCTAACCAAGCTTTTCCCTTCTGAATTGCCTCCCGATACTAGTTAACTATCAAAACATAAGTCACAAGATCATTATAGTTGGTTTGACCATAAAATCTCAAGAAATGGGTAAAATTACATCAATTAAGACTAAAATAGGTAAAAATAAGGCTCGCGCTTAAAATACTGAACCAATCCCCGTAAAATAATCTCCACATTATCACGAGTCTATAACTAGAAATTCAATCTAAAATGCACCCCAGAAGACCAAGAAAACGCCCAAAAATAAAGTTAAAAATTTCATCGGGAAAATATTCATTTCAAAAGTTTCTCAGTCAAAATTCTCAAAAATGAACAAAATCAACGAACTCCCAGTACACCACAGAGTCCCTCTCATAATGTAGAACAATTTAGACATAAACTTTACAATGCAATCATTGTAAAGTTTTTACTTATTCCCGATATATCAATGAAGAAAAAGTAGAGGTTTACCTCGAAATACATGTCAAATCCTGAATCCAACTTTACCATGACATTTCTTGCGAAAGCCTGAGTCACATAGCATTTTGAATCATTCAAATCAGATGAAAAATGAGCTCGGAATTACAGTGCAAAGTTGTAAAGGAAAATACATACATACATACACACACACACACACACACACATATATATACATATATATTACTAATTTCTTATGAAAGGAGTATATATATATGTATCGTGCACAGCTGACAGCACACTACCATATGCTAACATCATATTGTGCCATGTGGTAGTCCCGCCCAAAAGTGCCACTTGTCCCTCTTTCTTTCCGTCCTTCCTTCTACCTCTTTTTCGTCATTTCAGGCTCATCTGTACTCTGATTTTCATAACCGAACAATGTTTTGATGTTTTGGATCCAATAGTGCAGTCAAAGTTTCTAATGGAGCTTTCTACAACATATTAACACTCCCATTTCTTTATTTGCAACATTTAGTGGAAAGCCCCTAGGGCCAAATCACATCCGGTCGTCCCCGGTATCAAATGAAGGGTCGATGAAGATCAAAATTGACATTTTGGTACTAACCACGCTATCAAAATTCTCATCTAAGGAACCAGGCTCCCAAGAGCATTGACTGGGTCAATTATTAATCAATTTTGGTGGCCAAATTTGTAATCCACGATATAATTATACTCCTAGCCTAATTCGACCATTCTGGAGCTAATGAAATCATCAGAATTCCATTATGAGGTTGTTTACTAGGACCTTACTAAAATGCTCATTTTACGGATATAACTTTCCACTTAATCAAAAATCCACATAACTTCCAAATAAGGCGACCAATAATCAACCCAATAGGCCTGAGGTCACTATACACATGGTCATATCAACATAATAATAGCAAAACCATATAAATGACCCTCTGGGTCATTTACATAAAGTCAGATAGTTACAAGTGGAACTGGACTCAAAAATTGTTAGTAGAATGGATTATCAACTCAAGTAAGACATGGTCACATCATCTATGCAAACTTCACATATATTGGCCTCTATATGTGCTACTTACAAACATGTCAATTGTGATTACTTCTAATGATTCTAATAAATATTTTAATATTTGCATTACTATGACCTTCAGTAAACTTCCTATTCACACCCATTTTAACATTAGTGATTGCAGAACTAGTCCAAAGAATATGTCTTTCACCTTATTAAGCAATTTTCTGTTGCATAACACATCTCTTCGCACTCAGTCAAAGTTTAAGTCAGCAAGTGAGAAGATTGCTTCAGGGAAAATCTTTTTCAAGAAAAAACCAAAATCTAGCAAAGTTATTACTTTTCAACACTAACTAGTTCTCAAAGCAATAGTGGGAAGAGTTTCGTGGATCCAGGATCATCCTTGTGAAGATATTAGTATAATTCTGAATCGTGAGATAAAGCGCTCAAAGAGGAGATAAGATAAGGCATATGACATCCTTTTTGGAAGGTATTACAACAAGTTGACATTTCAGTGATTACACTCTTGCTCATTTTTGTAGAAAGAAAAATTCTGCAATTTTGTTAACGCTCCAATTATGGACAGTTCTCGACCTCTTTTAAAGCTAAATGAGGATAAGTGTATCCTAAACCTACAAGAGAAAAAGATGATACACCTGTTAGAATAAATTACAAAATCCAAAAATTGAAGCCTTTTAATATCAACAAACAAACAGGAACCTCATTAGAAATGAGCATAGGGCACTACATAC
>DF358174.1:13381-63962 GCA_000787875.1 Solanum virginianum | reverse complement strand
TCGAAAACCATCACCTTTGAGCCGGTGATGATACAAAGAAGCAATGTCATTGCCACCTCTATCCAATACCTTGCCAAGGTATATGACATCCCATCAGTTGATCCATAATTAATAATATCAAGTCCTCTTTTTGGTACAATTGGGAAAAATCCAATTTTACAGTTCAATCCTCTCCTACACTAGCCACGTAGTTATTGAGTTCGAGTTGTACTTGCTCTTACTCAACTCGGTGCTCAATACTCCTCCCAAGACTTAACAAGCTCATAAAGACATCAACCCTATAGTTAACTCATTTAACTAGTCTCATTGACATTTGTCAACTCAATTCATCACATCAACTATCAACTTTTTGGTTAGGAACATTCTTTTAGGATTAGCTCATCACTCATAAAGACTCTCTATCATGCATCATTCCAACTCGTAGTGTTTAGAAAACAAAAGTAGAGTTAAATAATTTAGGAATTCTATAGACTCTTTAGGCTCAAATTATACTCATGTATACCCATTTAAGGGCAATATGTAAAAATAACAAGAATTCATTCTAGGGTTCATGTAGAAAAGAAAAATCATCTATTTCAAGCATTTATTTCATAAAAACTATAATTCATGCGAAATTATCTAGAAGTACATTAAGATTTAAGAAAAACCTTCAAGAAGCGTCCATAGAAGACAAAATTCCTTCACAACTCCAACAATTTGGGTTGTGGGGCATATGGAAGAACAAAATCCATGTTCTAGTTAGCTTTACATACCTGGAAGTTTTGAATCTTGAAATATATTGGGAGAATTCACAAGATTATCTTCAAACCCTAGCTTTTTCTTCCTTGAAATCTTGCTCTAAGTTGGAGAATGCGTTTTAGCATGAAAAAGTTGAATGGTTATGTTTAGGACTTGTTTAGGTATATAACTATTAAGTCAAGGCTTTGAAAGGATAGAAAAAGATCAAAATAAAAATTCTTAAAAATTCTATCAAAGTCATCCACGGGCCTACCTAGGGCCCACAGAAACTTCCACAGCATGTAGGAACCTATCCATAAACTTTTGGGCAAATTTTGGGGTCTCTAGATCGATTCCACGAGCCCAATCTATGGCCCATAGAAGAACTTACGACCTGTAGTTAGGTCTATCAAGTCTATGACTGAAAAATGGACTTTTTGAAGTTTTTCGATTAGTTGATTGTATGGGCCATAACTCAAACCACGGCTCGTAAGTCATCCTATAACTCAATTCTGCTCTAGTAGTCTGTAGTAAAATGGTTATAACTTTTTATTTAAACTCCAAATGAGATGAAATTGATGGTGTTGGAAAGCTAATTCAAAGAGTTTTCATTTGGTAGGTCATGCACCACCTAGTTCTTTGTGTGCTAAGAGTTATGGTTATTTAAAAGTTGACCCTTATATAATCTAATATTAGAAACTCAATTGATAGGAAAGTTTTGAACTTGGCTAAGTAAAAGAATGAGGCTTGAAACACAGGTACATGTACAAATAGATTTATGGGGTTTGACATCACTTCTCTGGTCTCCTAAATCCTATTACCAAACCTGGTGGAACCATGTTATCTGTAATCTATATCACAAACTAGTCATCACTCTATGAAGATCAGAGACATAAATAAGAATAGAGAAGCATTTCCAAAGAAATACTTCGCACATAGGTGCAACAAGAACAACATTGTTTGAAGAATTCGGTTGCTTCTGGTGCACCTTTGAAGCTATTGCTCCACATGTGGATTCCCCAAATAGGAAGCAAAGTAGATAACAAATTTAATTTCACTTATTAAAGCCCACAACTTATACTCTCTTACTTTATGGTAGGAAAATGCAGAGCCTAAGAAGGAAATGGGAAAATGCACCAAGTGTAGCCAGGGAAGAAACTGGACTGCTTTTTATTTAGGAGGGTGCGCCAGGCAGAGCACCACTGGTGGATTCATTATTAGATGATGAAGAATAAGAGGATTGATTTTCAGGGCAAAAACACCTAAGCTCATTGGCTTCTAATATGAAAATATTCAAATTCAATACTCTGTCATTTTATAATACATTGTTACTGCTACAATTATTGATTAAACAATATTTATTTAACTATGAATACCTATAAAAATAAATATTTCTAATTATGTGATTTGACTTGTGTGTTATGTGCTATTATGTTCTTCTTGCTTTTTTCTAAGTTAAAAACTAAGATTAGATGTTGAAGCGTTTCAACTTCATTATTTTACACCTTACATCAGATAAAAACTAACAAGTTTAACAAACTTATATATGAATGATAAACAAGTGTAATTAATTCACTAATAGTCTCTTAATTAGATCAACTAACAATGTAAAAAATCCAAAATTACTGATCGAAAAATGCATCTTAAGATGGAAATGAGAAAACGTACCAGGCGGTGTAGCCAGTAATGAAATCAGTGTACTATTTCCAGTTCCAGGTGAAACTACATGCATTATTGGACAATGAAGAAGAAGAAGACTGATCTTTAGGGCATAAACACCTAAACTCTTTGGCACCAGTATCAAATCCACAATATCCCCCAAACTTTTCACACTTTATTCCATCTCACATCAAACCTCTGTTTAGCAATTGCTTCAAATCCCCCAAATCTCCAATTATTCCTCCGGATGAAAACTCCTTCCTCCTGGTATAATTACACTAGCATGACATGTCTCAGCTCCCTCGTCACCTCCAATTGCAACACCCATTCTTATAATTTATTTCATTTATCAGACAATGGAATGATCCTGTCCAAGGCAGGCATGCATAGTTGAACACTAAGCTCGAAGCATGCTCGAATGTATTGGAATTATCTATAATCGAGTTAAATTGATGAATTCTATATGCACCTATATCTTTTCTACTAACTGTGATAATTTGGGCATCCAAATTAATATTCAAAACAAGGAACCTTAAATTCTCTTGACAACTATATATTTTAACTTTATCCTACTACTTTGTCTCAATCAAATACTGCTTAAGAAAATGAGCTGAGGGAGTATCTATTTGGAACAAATGAAGAGTAGGCACTAAACTTATGCTTACATATTTCACACCTTCACATTGAATCAATTTTCTGGTAGATTGATTCCTAACATGAATTTTGGCATTACTTCTATGTCTCGAGTTGTTTGCGGAGTAAATTGAACCTCTAAATTGGCTATGAAGGAACAATAAAAGCTGATCAGGCCTTGGATTCAAAAGCCAGAGCAGAGGTATTTTTGGATCTCATTCTCAAAGAGGTACTTTTTCTACAAGTAATTATCAATGTGGGAACCAATATTTTCATCTTGTTAGTTTCAACTTCTAGAAGTAACATAAAACCACTAATTTAGTGGAAGACAAAAGCTAACAGCTATTCTCTACCCCTTCATAAGTTGGATCTAAAACAACTTCACTATTAGTATCAACTGGTCTATAGAAAAACAAGGAAATGAAAACTTAAAGCTTAAATGGTTCACATCTTCTCATTGAATCGGTTTTCTGGCCAATTAATTTCTGATGATGAATTGTTGCATAAATCCTACATCTCAGGTTGCTCGTTCGAAACCTCATAGAGTAAATTTCAAGTCTAAATGGGTTATCAAAAGTGAAAAGCAAAAGAAAGAAAAAGTAAGGGATGAATAGAGAAGATTAACAAGATTAGAGATGCTAAATAAAAATTTGTGCAACAATCGCATCAAAAAAATTATGCAGCTATTTAAAACCATTGCTTAATTAACTTTTTCAACTAATAATGTCAAAAAATTGTAGTGTCATTTAAAACAATGCTTAATAATTTTTGTGTCAGAAATGAGTGTGTATTTACTTAAAAGCAATGGTTAATTAACTTGTGTGCACCAACAGTGCCTAAACAAATTGTGTAGTTAGTTAAAAGTTGTGTTTAATTAACTCACCAGTAGTGCCAAAAAAATTGTGTAGTTGCTTAAAAGTTGTGTTTAATTAATGTTTGTACACCAACAATTTCGGTAAGCTAAATGACCCTTTTATCCTTCTTGTAAGAAAAATTGAATTCGTTTTAATCCTCCAACAAATTTAAACTATCAGCATATTTAGAATTTAACTTGTACACATTTATTGTAATATAATAGAACTTATACTATTGATAATATGATATTCAACTTGACTTATTCACACCTTGACTAATTATAAAGCACTCATTATCTCCTAGTTCTCCTTCCACTAGTACTGTCTATTCAGTAATTGTCCATCAAAACTTAGATAGAAAAAAAGAAACCACCGGGTATTCATCCAACCAATTAAGGGGACAAATACAAGCAACCAGTTCATATTTGGGGTTATAGGTTTAAATACTCTTTGTTGTTTTTCATTTTTTTAAATGACCTTTTGCCCTTTCCGGAAAAAGACATTGATTTCTTTTCTTTCTCTAACAATTAAATTATCCAAATACACCTAGGATTTTAACTTTTATATACCGATACTTTAATATAAAATAACTTACACTATTGATAAAATCGTGATTTTTGAATCAACTGGTCATCTTGACTAACATTGTAGAGCTCCTCGTATATTCCTTGTAGATGTTCTCGTTATACCAATTTTGAGCAAGAATATGTGGAGTATCTTTTCTATAAAGGAAAGATTGCTCAGGATATCCTAGAGGAAATCCTGGTCAAAATGGAGGAGGTGGTATGATCAGAGAAGAGAATGGCTTTGAGAAAGTGACTTATGGAAAATCTTTAGCTTTTGAGATTGGTTTAGAATGGTATGTAACAGATAGAGTTAGATAGTTACCAATGGAATTGGACTAAAAATTGTTGGTAGAATGGATTATCAGCTCAACACATATTCTCATATGTTGTCCTCTATATATGCTACTTGCAACCGTGTCAAATGTGATTATTTCTAATATTTATCTTAGTATTTGCATTTCTATGACCTATATTTAAATTTCCTATTCACACCCATTTTTACATTAATTAGTGATTACAGAACCAGTCTATTTTAGGTTGCATACCACATCCTATAGCACTCAGTCAAAGTTTAAGTCAGCAAGTGAAAAGATTTGCTTTAAGGGAAATCTTTTTCATGAAAGAATCAAATTCTATCAATGTTATTACATTCCTACACTGACAGTTCTTAAAGTGATAATGGGAAGAGTTTTGTGGATCCAGGATCATCCTTTGTGAAGAGATTCAAATAATTCTGAATCACCAGATGAAGAACTTAGAAAGGAATTAAAATGAGGCAGGCGATATCCTTTTTGGAAAGAATCTTTCAAGTTGTAGGTTGCTGTATCTAATGATCAAGATGTTCAAATAGATACATCTATACGACATTTGGCCTCATGTGCCACAGTAAGTGTTATTAAAAATCCTATTAATATATCGATGCTGGATATCCCATCTAAAAGTTCAGGCAAATTTGTTCAAGAAATATGTACTAGTCTTAATGTGAATGGAAAAGATGCAAATGTAGCTTTCCACTCAAGGCAGAATTCTTAGAAGAGAAAAGATGTTTGAGTACTAATAGTACTTGTTGTTGCGATAATATATGGGAAGTGAAGGAACTAATCAAAATGTGCCAGAGCCACTAGCTATACAAGTAATTAAATTAGTCATGAATATCAACATTCTTTATCCTAATTAATTCTTTTTCAATTTTGGATCAACTCATTTTAATCACTACTAAACTTCTAACTGTGGCGTCTTTTCTGCAGGTTCCATTAAGTATAAGATTGACGAGCTTTGGTAGATAAAGTAACTTAATAGATCATCAAATGGTAGTTCCAACTCTAAGGTGACAAGCACATACTACATATGCGGAGAGCGATTTCAATCTCAACTTTTCTCCTTCATAACCCTGATGCATATGGTTAGTGTTCCAAGAAAAAGCTATGTTGGAATATAATGAATCTTTGATTGAAGAATCAACAATTGCTGGTGCAACTGTACCTGTAATTCAAATCCTCTAGCCTTTATATCTACCAACTAGTTGATTCACATCTGATGAAAGGAAAATAATATTTTCTTTGTAAGTAAATTAAACTAAACTTAATTATCTCTTTCATTGTTTTCTTTCCTTTGAATTTTTGCTAGACAATGTGAGGCCCTATGGTATTTTATAAGCTTTAAATTCCTCAACATAATGATTTCGTATCATTAATTATTCCTCCTTGCTCTCTTTTTAATTCCACAATTTTGAGCTCTATTTATCCAATAACAAAGCAAGAAGATGATATTTTCATTAAGTAAAAGGCTTAGTCAACTTATCTAATAGTGTTTGGAGCCCATCAAAATATGTTTATTATAATTTTTACTTTTTATGACTGGCTATAACTACAATGTTGTTTCCTGCTGTGACTTTTTATGCATCAGGTCTTAAGAACTTGAAAGGAAAATTACAATCATGGAAAAAGGAAAAGATAATGAAGGAGAAAGAAGCAGGAAGCAAAAAACTCATTGGGATTATTGTTGTTGTCGTATGGATTTTCAGTTCGTTGTTTTTCACACGCTTACAATGGTTGGATAACATTAATCTTGTACACCAAAATACTATTCCTAACACTTATTTTCCTTTACTATATAGACTTTTTTGAAAGAAAAAATGATACCCCATTGAAATTGCTTTGTAAACTTTTTGGAATTAATTCTATACATGATTATATGGTACATGAGTAATATCTCAGTTTCTTCATGTTTTTTTAAATCTTTCAAACAAGTTATCATGAAATTCAAGTATTGTTGAACAAGTTAAACTTTTGTAAACTCTCCCAAGAAGCCAGTTGTAAGCAGGTCATTGACAACTGGTAAAATAACTGTAGGTTTTGAGGAGTAGACACACTTGATAATGGACTGGCTGATCTAGATGTCATTTCAATAACTGGTATGTCAGGTTTGGGCAAAACTTCTTTGGCGTACAAAGTATCCAATGATATGTCAGTTTCTAGTCATTTCAACACTCGTGCATGGTGCATAGTTGGCCAAGAATGTGACAAGAAATTGTTGGTGGATCTTTTTAATCAAGTTACTAGCTCGAATTTACAGTTCAATGAGGATATTGATGTTGCTGATATTCTATAGAAACAACTATATAGAAAGACATACCTGTGACACCCATAACTATATCCTCACATATACCTATATTTCAACCCTTATTCTTATATATAGGAAGTGAATTAGGGCCATAAGAGACCTCTACCACTCAGCCGAGTTCAACACTTTTCTACAAATCGAGTTTCTAGTGTTGGATTATGTAAGGGTCAACTTTAAATGATCATAAATCTTAGCACACAAATAATTAGGTGCCCTATAACCTACCAAATGAAAGGTATTTGAATTATCTTTCCAATGCAACTGATATCACCCTATTTGAAGTTTGGAATCAAAGGTTATGGCCGTTTTGCTAAAACCTGCTAGAGTAGAGTTGTTTCTATGGAACCTAATATGGGCTATGGGAAAAGGTACGGCCTATATGCTAGGGATCTAAAGACACCTAAATTTTCCTAATAGTTTACTATAGGGTTCTACGGGCCTTAGATGGGCCCATAGACAACTTTTGCAGCTTTTTAGGAAAGTTTATTTTGGTCTTTCCCACCATTTCAAAGCCTAAACCTGACCTTTTTACACCTCAATAAAGCCCTAATCATTTTAGTTCAACCTTTTTATGCTAAATCACTCTCTCAAACTTAGGGCTAGGGTTCAAAGTAGAAAAAGGCTAGGGGTTGAAGCAAAAACTTAAGAATTCTTCTAAGCATTTCAAGGTTTAAAACTTCCAGGTATGTAAGGCTAACCAAAAGATGGATTTTGTTCTTCCTTGTGCCCCACAACCTAGATTGATGGAGTTTGAGTTAATTGAGTTTCCCATGAATGTTTCTTGAAGGTTTTTCTAAAATACTAATGTATTTCTACATAATCTTGCATGGATTACTATTCTTATAAATTAAATACTTGAATTAGATGATTTACTTTACTACATAAATCCTAGCATGAATTCTTGTTATTTTCACATATTTCACTTCAATGAGCACACATGAGCATAATTTGAGGCAAAAGAATCTATGGAATCCCTAAATGCTTTAACTCTAATTTTTTTTCTTAGATACTATGAGTTAGAATGATGCATGATAGAGTCTCTATGAGTTAAGAGTTGAACCTTAAAAGAATGTAACCAAAGAGTCGATGGTTGATGTGATGAATTGAGTTGACAAATATCCAATGAGACTAGATGATAGAGTTAACCATAGGGTTGATGTCTTATGAGCATATTAAGTCTTGAGAGGAGTATTAAGCACCAAATTGAGTAAGAGTAAGTCCAACTCAAACTCAATAAATACGTAGCCTGCGTAGGAGAGGACTGAACCATAAAATATGATGTTTCCTATTATCATCAAAAGAGGACTTAATGTTACTAATTTTGGATCTACTGATGGGATGTCCTATACTCTAGCAAGGTATTGAAAGGATGTGGCAATAACATCGCTTTGTTGTATCATCACCGACTCATAGATGGTGGTTTTTAGTTAGAGAAACTCCAAAGTAGGCCTTGATAATACTCTTAGTGGATGGGACATAGATTATAGATGAGTACTCATTACCTAAATTGCATTCTTACTTTAGACTCTTGACATGCTGATTGAGTTTCCTACTTCTTGAGTTGAGCTATTTGAGTTGATGTCATTTTTTCTTTACATATTTCATCCTACCATTTTACGTACTCATAAATTTCACATATCGATATCTATTTGGGCCTACATATTTTCATAATGCAGAGATAGGTATACCGATCATTAACAGGCACCCCATTAAGGACCTATTTGCATTCAGCTGATTGGTGAGTCGTTTCCTGCTTTCAGAGGATATCATGTTTTTCTTTCTAGCTTTGAGATTAGCCTTTTTATTTTATTTTGAGCTAGCTATAGGTCTGCTATTGGCACCACTTAGTTATATATTTTAGTGGTTTCATAGACTAGACTGTTGATGTGATTGGATGTTATTCTTGACTAGTTTCTTTCACACTAATCTTACTTAGTTAATGGATAGACTATATGGCCTTTGACCGTTAATTTTGATTTTATCATTACTTTTCATTTAAGTATTCTTATTCATGGATGTCTTCCACTACAAGAATGTGATTGAGACCGAGTGGTTCGTTTGGGAACTAGCAATAGTCTCTGAGTGTCGATCACGCCAAGAGTACCCTCTCATGGCGTGACAACACCTTATTGTCTTAGATGACGTGTGAGATACCACAACATGGGATGAGTTAACAAGACCTTTTCCTAATGTTATGAAAGGAAGTACAATTATTTTGACAACTCGAATAAAGGAAGTGGCTTTGCATTGGAAGCTCTACACTGATCCTCTTAACCTTCATTTGTTAAGATCAGAAGAAAGTTGGGAGTTACATGAGATAAGAGAATTTGTTATAGAGAGTTGCCCCGATGAAATATTCTATGTTGGAAAAGAAATAGTAGAAAATTGTAAAGGGCTTCCTTTAGCTGTGAATCTGATTGCTAGAGTCATTGCAGAGAGGGAAAAGAAAAAGACTTTGTGGCTTCAAGTTCAAAATAATTTGAGTTCCTTTATGTTGAACAGTGAAGTGGAAGTGACGAAGGTTATAGAGTTAAGTTACGACCATTTACCAGATCATCTGGAGCTATGTTTCTTTTCTTTACAAGAATTTTGAAGGATAGGGTGACGAAAATCTGTGTTGAAAAATGTTTGGCGTGCTGAAGGGATTGTGGAACAAATAGAGACAAAGAATGTGGAAGAAGTGCTGAAGTTTTATTTGGATACCTTAATTTCCAGTAGCTTGATAATACGTTTAAATGAGATAGGTGAGAAACTGTCTAGCCGACTTCATGATCTTGTGCATGACTTTTGTTTGATAAAAGCAAGAAAGGAAAAGTTTTATGCCTCAATAAGTTCAATTGCTCCAACTTATTCTTCAGATTTAATGTCACATATAGTGACCATTGATTGTTACAATGAGTTACTTTGGGCTTAGCAATTTTGAGTTATTAGGTTCAAATATGAAAAGGCACTCTAGTAAGAACCTGTATTCTTTGTACATAATTGGAGATAAATTGGACCACCATCTCTTCAATAAATGTCACCTAAGACACTTGAGGCTTCATAGAGAAATAAATTTGGGTATTATCAAGATTAAAGATTCTTTGCTGACAAGTTAACATTCCAGTGAGTACACTCTTGCTCTTGTTACGCATCCCTTCCTATCAAAAGTGCTAGTTTCTTTTCCACAAAGAGAAGTTCTACAAGTTTATCATAGTTATGGATATTTCTTGACACTCTTTATCAAGCTAAATAAGGAGAATTGTAGAACTTTGTAATTGACATAAATCTCAGAAGTGTATCCTGTAGTAGTGGTGCTTCAACATATTTTGGGAGAACCTGCTCCTCTCAAGGCTCCATAGCTGGATCAGGGGAGATACCCCGCTCATAATCTCTAGCAAGTGTCGCTCCTCGACCTCGGCCTCTACCTCAGCCTTTGGCTCAGACCCTTCCCCTAACTGGAGTCTCAATATAAATCTCAGGGGCTACCACTCCTCGGTCGGTAGCCACTGTACCTCTAGTCCTCACTATCTACCAAAAGGACACACTACCACTCAGTACTTAAACTAGAACTAATGCATGACTTGATTAGAAAAAAGCAAAAGGGAATTTCCTAATAGTCTTCATAGTCTCTCCAGGATAAGTAATAAATATCTCTGTATCGATCCTCAAGACTTTACTATACGGGGCTTGTACACATGTGATACCTATGAACCTGAGGCTCAAATACCAAATTGTAAGTCCGAATGTGATGACACTCACCTAACCCACCCAGCTGAGTCAACCCAAGCTTTGACAACTTATTACAAAAAAAAAAGTTGAAGATAAAACAGTCTACTATAATAGATAAGTATAGGGAAACCAAACTAGAACTATCTTAGAACTAGTGTCACATGTACAAGCCTCTAATAATAAGAATGCTCAATGATAATACAAGTCTCAGTTTCTAGTTCTCAAATAGAACATAACTTAAAACAGAATCCTCGAAGATTTGTTAGACGAATAAGCAGCTACCTATCACGACCCAAGCCTAGGTCCTAGACATGAAACGACGAATGAGAATTCCGAAGGGACCCTAAACAAGCCTATTAGCATATCATACACACATCCTTGGTCACAGAAGCAAACTCAATAACAACGAGAGATAATAAAGAGGGAAAATGGGAGTAAGGAAAGTCTTTGATAGCATAAAACATAGAATAGTAAAAGCTTAAAACATAATTACATCATTTGTTCCAACAACACCTCTAAACATAGATTTGAGCAGGGGCCAAGACACTTTTTGGGCTCACCCTCATAGTATAAAGAGTTCAACATAAAGTGAAAATAAATGACAAGAGTAAGATAGCTAATGTCCCCAAGCTTAAGGACTCACCGAAGCTCTTCCTTCAAATGCAAAGGCTAGCCACGTGGAGGATGATCATGAGGGGCTCCCATTCCTACATGGTAACATCATGTAGGCATAGAGTACGTGTTAATATATTTGAATGTACTAAGTATGTAGGATGCAATGCAACAAGAGATAGAAAACATAGTCAAAATGCATAATCATAAGCATGGGATTGATTTAATAACAATATGATATGTATGATCAATGCTTGAAGTAAAACATGCTTGTAAAATATATAACGTGAGAATATAGATTACATATCTAGGAAGAGACCATCATCATAGACCAAGAAAGCTATTACTTGGAATCCAAGGCATGTCACACCCTTGTAAGGTGATTGAGATATCTACCTCTCAACCGGTAGATGGGCATGTCACCCCCCCATCATAGGGGTCAAGGTATATACCCCTCAACATGGTAGATGGGCATAGCACCCCCCACCAAAGTGATTGAACCATATCACCCCCTCAACAAGCTAAGGTCAACTTGCAATAGTATAGATACTTTTCATGAAATCAATACATACATACCATCACTTCACCATCCTAGAGTTACTTAACTTATGAGCCATGCAGTAGACCATCAATAACTCAAGAATCCTTAACAAGACATTTTATCAAACACTTAGTGGGTGTGTTTACTTATGAGCCATGCAGTAGACCATCAATAACTCAAGAATCCTTAACAAGACATTTTATCAAACACTTAGTGGGTGTGTAATGCTAGTTCAAACCATGCAATTCAAGAGTGAAATGATGTGAGAAAACTCAATGTAAATCAACCCACCAACACTTGGTAACACCCTCATGCAAGATACATTAAAACCCCTCATCTAATCTCATAATGGGTCATAGTTTGATAGCTCAAAACATGCTTAAACAGTCAATATTTTATGAAACCCCAACATAGTTTATAATCAAATTTCATAGTAAGAGATACCTATAGTTAATCTAACATGGAAACATGCAATTTACATAAAAAAGAAGATTGACACCATGGATGGAAAAATCCAATGATTGAAATCCATATACCTTAAATTTGAGGATTTCCTTGATAAAGACTTGAATGAGAACTTGAAGCTAGAATGAAGTTCTTGAGATCCGAAAATGAGTTTGGGATACTTGAATTTGGATGAAATATTTGGTTAAGTGTTAGAGAGGGTTTTGAGAGTGTCTTGAGTGATATGAAGTTGAAAATGACTAAGTATAGCTGTTTTTATGCATAGGAGGGCATAGGCCCATGGCCCCAAGGCCTTAGTTAGAAATTGAAAAACTGGGAACAAAATAACACTGATTCGAACCCCTGGCACATCGCTGCTAGGTCATGGATCAACTCTAGATAAGCAAATTTTTGAAAAATTATGTTTTGCTATGGTTTCTCTAAAATCAGGGTTATACCCATTTCCCACTTTCCCACTCAATTGTGCCCCTGATCACGAATATGAAGTTAAATTTTTGATATCACACACAGATTTTGAGATATATGGCAATTATGATTATGGGCACTTCCGAGGCACATTTTCGGGCATTTTTGGGGCGTTTCAATATCTTCCCCTTAAAAATATTCATCCCCGAATGTCAAAGAAACGTACATAAGAGAGATAATCAAGATGAATTTAGCCCAACACATGAATGCAACAAATGCATTTAAACATTGTTTCAAAAAATCTCAACATAAGTGTCAAAAATCACCTTAAGCTTGTCAACATAAACATGAATGCATGAAAATGAAATAAGGGATGAAACTTAAGATTCAAAATCATGTAAGAGACTTAAATCAGTACCATAGTCTTGAGTAGAGTAGAAGAGATAGGGATATCGCTTTTGTATGTCTGCCTCGGCTTTCCATGTGGCACTTTCAACTTGTTGGTTTCTCCAAAGGGCTTTAACGGAAGCTACATCCTTGTTCCTTAACCTCTTCACTTGCCTATCCAAATTTCTACCAGAACCTCTTCATAAGTCAAATAATCTTCCACCACAACCACAACATCCAAAGGTACAATAGCACTTTGGTCACCCACATACTTTCTCAACATAGATACATGGAAGACCAGATGACCATACTCATATCATTGGGAAACTACAACTCATAGGTTACCTTACCAATTCTTCTAAACACCCTATAAGGACTCATAAATCCTGGACTCAATTTACCCTTCTTGCCAAATCGAACCACATCCTTCATGGGTTACCTTCAAATAGACCCAATCACCAACTTTAAATTCAAGATCCCTTCTCCTTATATCAAAATAGGACTTTTGCAGACTTTGAGCTATTTTCAACCTCTCCCTTATCAACCTCACCTTATCCAAGGCTTCTATGACCAAGTCCGGACCCAACAAAGCCTTCTCCCCCACCTCAAACCATCAAATTGGGGATCTATAATGTCTACCATAGAGAGCCGCAAAAGGAGCCATACCAATACTGGAACGATAACTACTATTGTAAGCACATTCAATGAGTACAAATGTTCATCCCAACTACCCTTAAACTCCAAAACACAATCTCTAAGCATATCATCAAGATTTTGGATAGTTCTTTTGGCTTGGCCATCCGTTTAATGGTGAAAGGCCGTGCTAAGCTTCACCTTGGTTCCAAGACCTCTTTGGAAGGACCTCCAAAAGTGAGAAGTGAATTTAGCACCACGATCCGGTACGATAGACAAAGGCACCCCATGCAATCTAACCAATTCATGAATGTACAACTTAGCATAGTCTTCGGCACCATAAGTAGCCTTAACCAGTAGGAAATGAGCCGACTTTGTCATTCTATCAACAACAACCCAAATAGAATCAAAATACTTTCTAGTATTAGGCAACCTAACCATAAAATCCATGTTGATTTCCTCTAACTTCAAAGTAGGAATCTCTTTATCTTGGGCTAGGCCACCTGGCCTTTGATGATTGGCTTTTACTTGTTGGCAATTATGACAACCAGATACAAACTTAGCAATACCTCTCTTTGTACCACCCTACCAAAAAACATCCCTCAAATCTCTATAAATCTTTGTAGAACTGGGGTGAATAAAATGGAAAGAATTATGAGCCTCATCTAAAATATTATTTCCCAAGTCATCAACACTAGGCACATGCAATCTAACTTGGTAGCTTAGGGCACCATCTCCCCCTTGGGAGAAAACTTCCATCTTACCATCTCTCATCAAGACCTTCAACTCTAGCAAGGCGGGGTCAAGATCTTGTTTTGCCTTTACCTCCTCAATCAATGAAGATTTAGAACCATCAACAACCACTACACCACCATTATAAACCTCCTCCAACCTAACACCCAACTACCCAACCAATGAACCTCTCTATCCATATCTTTTCCACAATTACCAACATATGCTATGCTACCTATAAACACCCTACTTAGAGCATCGACCACAACATTCGCCTTACAAGGGTGATAATACACACTCATATCATTATCTTTAAAGACCTCTAACCACCTTCTTTGTCTCAAGTTAAGATCTTTTTGAGTGAACACATATTGGAGACTTTTATGATCAGTAAACACATCAACATGAACTCCATACAAATAATGATGCCAAATTTCAAAGCAAATACCACGACGGCCTATTCAAGATCATGTATAGGATAATTCTTTTTATGCACCTTAAGTTGCCTAGAGGCATATGCTATCACCTTACCATTTTTCATCAAAACATAGCCCCAACCAATTGTCGAGGCATCACAATACACAACAAACCCTTCCCCACCCTTCTGATAGGGACAAGGTAGGAGTGGAGACAAACTTATCTTTCAAAGTTTGGAACTCTTCTCACATTCATCGGTCCACACAAATTTCGCCTTCTTTTGGGCCAACTTAGTCATAGGAGAAGAAATAGAAGAGAACCGATTCACAAACCTCTAATAATAACCCACTACACCCAAGAAGCTTCTAATGTTCGATGGAATCAAAGGCCTAGCCTAATTTCTAATCACCTTTGTCCTCTTAGGATCCATATTAATGCCATCACTCGACACTACATGACCTAGAAAAGCAACCTCTTTCAATTAAAATTCACATTTTTCATATTTAGCATACAACTTCTCCTCCCTCTAGATTTGGAACTTGACTACACTCAAGTGATCGACATGCTCCTTCTTACTATGGGAATAGATCAAGATATCATCAATAAAAATCACCATAAATAAATCAAGGTAGGGATTAAAGACCCTATTCATAAGATCCATGAAGATAGCTGGTGCATTAGTAAACTCGAATGATATAACCACAAACTCAAAGTGCCTATACCTAGTCCGGAAAGTCGTCTTGGGAATGTCACACTCCCTCACTTTTACTTGGTGATACCTGGACTGAAGATCAATCTTAGAGAAGTGACCAGCCCTTGAAGTTTGTCAAAAATAACATCAATCCTTGGTAGAGGGTACTTATTCTTTATAGTGACCCTATTAAGTTGCTGATAATCAATGCACATTGTAAGAGTACCATCCTTTTATTTCAAAAACAATACCGGTGCACCCCAAGGTGATTGACTAGGCCTTATTAAATCCTTCTCTAACAAATCCCTCAATTATTCTTTCAACTCCTTCAACTCCACTGGGGCCATACGGTAAGGGGGAGTAGAAATAGGTTGAGTATCAGGAAGAAAGTCTATGCCAAAACCTATTTTCTTTCAGGAGGAACACCAAAAAACTCATCGAGAAAGGCAACAAGGAATTCATTAACCACCGAAACTAACCCTAAGGGAAGGACTTTGGACTCAACATCCCTAACCCTCACAAGATGATAGAGACACCTCTTAGAAATCAACTTTTAGGCTTTAATGCAAGAAATGAATCTACCTTTGAACACCACATCATGACTCTCCCACTCAAGGACGGGATCAATAGGAATTAGAATTTGACCCTATGAGTTCTACAATCAATAGAAGCATAATATGCATGCAACCAATCTATCCCAAGATGACATCAAAATCCACCATATCTAATACAATAATATCACAAGGCAATATTTTATGCAAAATGAAAATAGGATAATTTCTAGACTCTTCTAGCAATAATGGATGCGCCAACGGGAGTAGACACTTCATAAGGCTTGGGTTTAACATGGAGCCTTTTGACAATAAAAAGAGTAATAAAAGAAAGAGTGACATTAATGTGCTATCAAAATACAACATATTTGATACCTAAAATAAAGAATGTTATGAGTTCTTAATGCGACTTTTTATTATTTTTATGTGTTTTTGTGTTGTTATTTTAGAAAATCTAGGTTGGCATGATTTTGGAGAAAAATTACAGATTTTGCTCAAGTACAGAACATATGAGCTTACCTACCAGTGGAACCAAAGCTACGAGTCAGAGGGTGATCTCGTAGCTAGAAATAGAGAGCAAAAATAAAAAATTTGCTAAGTGGAGGTTAGCCTTACGAGGCCACTGTACGAGTCATAGGTCTCAATACGACTCCTATAGGTGAAATCGTAGAAAAAAATAGAGAGGTAATATTTTGGACCAAAAACTGAAGGCCTAGACTATGAGAAGAGCACATGGGTCGTAGTTCAAGTAACGATTCATACTAGTGGGTCGTAACAGTCAAGTCCAAAATGCCAAGTACCTGATACGAGACCCTGATTATGATTCGTAAGTCACTCTATGAGTCATACCTGTGAGACGTACTTGCTGCCAGCTGTCTTTTCTGTATAATTTTTAGGGTTAAATTTGTAACTATTATATATAATTTATGTTATGGTTTATTTGAGAAAGGATTCCAGACTTGAACATCAAATATTGCCTTTGAATATTCTCTCTAGAATATTTTAGGGTTTTAGCATAAATTTTAATTTTCTCTTGGAAAACCCACTTTTGGGGACTGCAAATCCTACTTTGTATTCATTCTCAATCTATCAAGCTTGTGGTTTGTAACAGGTGATGTATCACTCTTCATTGCTTTAGGTAAAATTCTCAACTATGTCTTCTATTTGCATATTTGTTGGTTTTGGCTTAGCCTTGAGTTGCTAAGCATCCACAACATGGGGTTGTGGGAACCATAGGTAGTTGATTTAAGATGACCTAGATTTATTGCATTTTTGAATTTAATTCACTATTAGTTAGTTCAAGTGTTAATTTCTAAACTCTCTTATATTTTACTTTTATTTTTGTTTTTGTTGTTTGATTCTACTTGTAGGGTATACTAGGTTGTATGCCGAACACAAGGAGCCAAGCCAATCCCTTCTTTGATCAATTTGGAGATCCATCGACTTTTTAGAAGAATGGCTCAGGTGAATGATGATATCATCGTCGAGGAAGAAATGAATATGAATGATGATATGGAGAGAGAAGAAAATCCACCCCCAAGGGATGATAGGCCATAACATAGGGATTTCAACGAAAAAGCTTATGGTTGGAACCAATATCATTTGAACCATATGGCCATGGACGTTACTGGTGCTATAGTGTTGCCTTTATTACCGGTAGACGCTAAGTTCTCATTGTCAAGTAGGTTACTTCAAATGCTCCAAAACAATGGATTGTTCATAGGGCTACCTTCAGAGGATCTCCACTATCTTTTCCATAATATGGTTTTTATCTGCAAGTGTGTCATGGGGACAAAAAATCTTTCTCTTGATGCCGTTAGTTTGCGGGTGTTTCCATTGTCACTAACTGGGAATGCCGTTTTGTGGTTGTCTGAGCTTCTTCTAGGTAACAAGTTGGGCAGAGCTTGAGCTAAAGCTTAAAGATCAAATAAACAACTTTGAGCAATTGCTAGGTGAGTCTATTAGTACCATATGGGAGAGATTTTCGAAATGCTTGAGGATGGTCCCTGATCACAAGATTGTTGATGATGCTTTGGTTGAGATTTTCTATTCTCGACTTTGGGACAGAGAGATTTTCGAAATGCTTGAGGATGGTCCCTGATCACAAGATTGTTGATGATGCTTTGGTTGAGATTTTCTATTGGGCACTTGACGAGAGTAGTCCAGCTTGTGCTGACATAATCATGGGAGGCATGTCTCTTGACCAACCTTTTGCATTGATAACTGTGAGGATAAAACAAATGATTAAAACCAATAGAGCATGGGGTCAACGAGAGCGAGGTACAATGAAGACTTCTTGTGTGGTCAACACGAACAATGAGCAAGCAAAGGTCAATGAAGAGATCATGGAGCAACTTGCTTAACTTTGCACAAGTATGGACTTGGTCTTGAAGCAAAACCAACCAAATTTCCAAGTGGTTACTCACCAACCTCCTAAGGCTCCCATATATGAAGATCCATTCTTTTATGAAGATACTTGTTTCGTGAGTAACCAAGCGGTAGGTTTCCCAGATAAACCCCAAAGGTCTAACTCACACTATTGGAGGCAAGGTTCCGAGAATCAAGGTCAGACCTACAACCATGATGGTGCTTATAGACATAACCACGGTAGCTACTATGAAAGAGAGAGAGTGTCAGATGCCAAATAGTATGGGAGAGATGGTTATAGGAATAGCCCTTATATGCCACCCTACAACCGTGATGCCGTGCTAAGTACTTCGATTCTTGAAGAGATATTTAACAAGTTATTAAAAAGAGCTGACCATCAAGATGAGACCTTGAAGAAAATGAAATCGGACATTTCAAGTATCACTCCTTGGTGATTAAACAACTAGAACAACAATTTGGGCAAGTATTTTTGCAATTGAACCAATGCCAAAAGGGCACCTTACCAAGCAATATGGTTTGAAATCCCAAGAGTGATGGGCATCGCATGGCAGTCATGACTAGGAGTGGTAAAAGCACCATAGATCTCCTTATGCTAGTGATTGTAGATGGAGTTTATGAGAAGGGTATTGGTGGTGAAGTTATGGTTGAGGGATAAGGCCCTAAGAATGTTGGGATGAAAAGAGAAGAGGTGAGGGAGCACAAAACAATTAAGTCAATTCCAAAGCCTCCTCCTCCTTTCCATTAAAGGCTTAAGAAAAAGGAAGAGGAGGGAAAATTCAAACACTTCCTCTCAATATTGAAGCAACTATCCATCAACATTCCCCTTCTAGAAGCTTTGGAGAATATTCCTGGGTACGCCAAATATATGAAGGATTTCATGACAAAGAAGCACACTTTGAGCCAAGAGTTCTCATAGGAGCTCCAATAATGCAGTATGATCATGACCAAATGCCTTATTCAAAAATAAGAGGACCCCAGTGTCTTCACCATCCCTTGCACCATTGGTGATGTTGAATTCGTAAGAGCATTGTCTGATTTAGGAGTAAGTATCAATCTAATGCCTATTACCATATTAAAAAAGCTTGGTCTTGGTACTCCGACTCCGATAAGAATACAATTGCTCATGGCAGATTGAACCATTAAAAAATCGAAGGGAATACTTCTTGATGTACTTGTTAAAGTTGATAAATTCATCTTTCCCAAGGATTTTGTGATCCTTGATTATAAGGTAGATTTTGAGGTGCCTATGATTTTGGGAAGACCATTTCTGGCCACTGGGAGAGCTCTTGTGGATATGGGTTCAGGACAGCTTTGGTTCAGGTCAATGATGCAGAGGTCATGTTTGACATCTGCCAATCAATGAGACACTTGGATAAGTTAAAGAGTAAAGTGTGGGCCCTTGATGATTGTTGATGATGGATGACCTCAAAGTCGAGCCACGATGTTAAACAAGATGCTTCTTGGGAGGCAACCCAAGCATATGTGGTGATTTTTAGTTTGTCTCAAGTTTGTTTGGTTTTTGAAATTTTTAGGTGGTAACATGTTTGTTTTTAATTTGAGAGATATTGATTTAGTTGTCATGTTTTGAAGATTGCTATGTCTTGAGACTTGGTCTGCAGGTGGAAGCTAAGAACTGAAAAATTGATGAAAATGACACTTGAAGCAGCCTCTACAAGCAGGCCTACGAGTCATAGTCACCATTATGACTCGTATGCATGCCTCATAGAGGGAAATAGTAAGTACTGAAAGTTGGTACACATACTACGAGCCAATCTTATGATTCGTAGGGTCACCTAAAAGTAGTAAGTGGGGTTCATAGTGCCTTTGTATGAATTCTAATTTTTCTATTTGTTGAGTCCTGCTACGAGATCAAAACCTATGAGTCATAGGATACATTATGACTCATAGTCGGGGTCTAGTAGACCCGATATGCAGAATTTTCAAAATGATCTAGTTAGGTATATAAAAGTGTAAACATCTTTTGACTCCTCATTTCCCTCCTTGAAATAGGTTTTCTTCCTCTATGACCCCCCAAACACTATTTATCACTGTTCCATTCAACTGGAAACCATTTTTCTATCAACATCTCTCAGCAAGTGCATTCTCCTAGGGTTTTTTAGCTTTTTTCGTCTCACCACATACTCATCTTTTCATCTTATACAATGTATCTAAAAGGTCGAGGGGGTGTTGCCTCGACTTTGGGACACCAACAGAGAGATGAGACATCAATGATGATTAGTCCACTAAGGAGATAGATGTGCATCCTGATCCTAAAGTTAATGTGCTTTTGACAAGATCCCAAGTAACAGAAGTTCCAATGGAAGTGGATTACCCCTCCTAGTCTGAAGAGGAGGGTAATGAAGAAGAGTCAGATAATGATATCTCACTTTCTAAGTCCGATTTTCTTGAAGTTTCTCAAGCTCAGCTAGAGGAGACTGTTCCCCCCAGACAGCTGACTCTACTTATACCATCACCTCTACAGACCCCCAAACACGAGATGGTGTGCTCTAGGGATGTAAGAGATTTATGAAAAGGGACTGTAACTAAAAGGTCATTAGAGGCTGATGTAGAGATATCTGAGGAGGAGATCATGATGTAGGACCTTTCTGATCAGACCGATACCGGTGCTTGAGCACCCTGATGTTTGATCTTTTTGACCCCAATCATTATTTTCTACTCATGGATACTTTGTTCTTTTTGTTGGACAATATTTTCGTTATGTTTGTTTTGGATTTATTAGTTTTTAATGTGTGTGTGTATATATATGCTTTCATTATTTGGTTTTCGTTCATGTCTTTACTTTGAGGACAAAGTATTCTATTTTGGAATAAGGTGAAGTCTGAGTAGCCTCGAGTCCATAACTTCCCCTATTTTTGATCCCAAGAATTTCTTATCGTGTTTCGTTTTCCTTGTAGATGTTTAATATTTATTGAACTGATATGTTTAGGTAGTGTAAATACTTTGTAGATATATAGTAGTTATTATCTTTTGGTATATATATAGTTTTTAAATGCTTTTTGAATTGTTTGAAAAATTTAGGTACCCTCAAAATTTTTGAGACTATTGGTTATTGATGCAATCATGCATTTTGATTATATGGTGTTAATTCTAATAATATAAAGGTAACTTGAGGCCTAAAGCATGACCTGTGAGTCTATACTTGATTGTGTGTGCAATGCCATGTGAGTTATGATCTTATTTTGCTGCATTCATGTATCATGTATGGACTCAGAACTTGCCTTGCTACTCTAAGATTGGTTTGGTGATTTGGTTGATTTGGAAGGTATCTTACGCCTTTGTTCTTCTAGTGATCCCACTTTTGCCTAAATGACCTACCAAATATGTTAGTGAACCCTTTGTTCCAAATGTTTGAGCCTCTCATATACTCAGTCTTTCTTGACACCTAGCTAGCTCAGCCTTGTTTTATGAAATACCTTGATATTAGCCTTTATATATCCTTGAACATGTGAATCTTGATTGAGGCTAAAAGCCTAAGTTGAGGATTGCTACAAATAGTGGCCCTGGTTTAGGGAATAGATATTGTGTATTTCATCTCAGGCTAAAAGCCTAAGTTGAGGGTGACCCTTACTTTGGTAAAGTAATGAAAATAAGGTGGTTAGTTAGGAAAGAAAGGAACAAAGGAAAATCATGAGTCGGGTGAGGAAAAAGAAATGAAAAATGCCTTGAATTGAGAAAAATTAGCAACAATGAGTTCAAAGATAAGGCACAGCTGAAAAGAGAAATGAGGCACTAAGGGAAAGCTTGAAGCATGAGAATAAGGGTGGAATTAGTGAAAATGGTTGGGTCATGAAGCTAAAAGTGCTGGTAAACATGGTTCAAGAATAGATTTTAGTCACTACTTGCCTAAACTGCCATACCAAAGCCCCATGAGCCTTGTTACAAGCCGTTAAGTCCTAAAGTGATCCAAATCTACTTTGTCACCAATCTGGAATTTGAGTATAGGGGAAAGCCTGTGGTGTTAGTCATTTTGCATGAATTTTATTTGTGAGAGTGAGAATGCTTCCATAGTCCCTGAATTCTAAAGTTTTTGTCACCAATCTGGAAATTAAGTATAGGGGCAAGCCTATGGTTTTAGTCATTTTGCATGAATTTCATTTGTGATAGTGAGAATGCTTCCTCAGTCCCTGAATTCTAAATGCTTTTTCGAGTGAGTAAGAGGGACTTCTTTTCTGTGAGGGCATTTGCACTACTTGATTAGCATATGACTATACCAGTGATTATGGATGGTTGATGCTCCTTAGATTATCATAGTTGGTTGCTAGATACATCTTTGTGTTTTTGTTTTTCTTAGTAGCTTTGCAATCTTGATTTGAAAATAAAAGATGGGTACTTAAATTAGAGTTAATGATGTATATGCCATTATTGTAACTGCTATATGTTTCTGATTGTCTGCTTAGATTGAGTCATTGCTTGAGGACAAGCAACAATTCTAAGTTGAGGGTATTGATGTGCTGTCAAAATACAACACATTTCATGGCTAAAACAAGGAATTTGGTGAGTTCTTAATGAGTCTGTTTATGATTTTTATGTTTTTTTGTGTTGTTATTGCAGAAAAGGCAGGTTGGCATGATTTTGGAGAAAAATTACAGATTTTGCTTAAGTGCAGAACATACGGGCTCACCTACGAGTCATAGGCCAAGCTACGAGTCATAGGGTGATCTCATAGCCATAAATATCATTAGCCTTACAAGGCTTCCCTACAAGTCGTAGGTCGCAATACGACTCGTATAGGTGGAATCGTAGCAAGAAACAGAGAACTAAAATTTTGGACCAAAAAAGGCCTAGACTACAAGAAGAGCATACGAGTCATAGCTCGAACACTGATTCGTACCAGTGGGCTATAATAGTCTATTCCAAAATTCCAAGTACCTAATACGAGACCTCGATTACGACTCGTAGGTACTGTGAGATATACTACTGCTAGCTATCTTTTTTGTGTAATTTTTAGTGTTAAATTTGTAACATCAATATATACTTTATGTTAGGGTTTATTTAAAAAAAGATTCCAGACTTGAACATTGAATATTGCCTTTGAATATTATCTCTAGAATATTTTAGGGTTTTAGCATAGATTTTCATTTTCTCTTGGAAAACCCACTTTTGGGGAGTGCAAAATCCTACTTTGTATTCATTCTCAATCGATCAACCTTGTGGTTTGCAACTTGTGGTGTATCATTTTTCATTACTTTGGGTAAAATTCTCAACTATGTCTTGTACTTACATAATTGTTGGTTTTGCCTTATCCATGAGTAGCTAAGCACCCACAACTCGGGGTTGTGAGAACCATGGGTAGTTGATTTGAGATGACCTAGATTTATTATATTTCTATGATTGGGGTTTTGCATGTATTGTCTATTTCCCTCTGTTATGATTGTTGTTTGGTAGTGGCCAACACCAAACCCTGCCTAGTATCACGATCCCAACCAAGGTAGTGACAAATAGGAAAAGTGGAGTGGATGACAGGATTCAATTAACGTGTTCTCGTCTAATCAGCCAAACTTGACCAAGGGGAGGTTGACTGGTATAATAGGTAATGGTTAGTTGGTACACCATGGTTTTTGACTAAGCGCCATGGTGAAATTCGACTTTCACCTTCACAAGAGGGCTGGAAGAACCTAAGTTACCATCCTGCATATGAAGTTTCAATTATAGTTATGTTGTCTAGGGTAATTGAGTGGCATCCAGGTCTATCAAAGCATATATATCAAATTATAAAACCTTTAACATATCGGTGATGACATCAGGCACCTCATCTACCCCTTTTCTCCCTTAGAAAGCATATAATTGATTTTGCCTTGGGGCACCTCGTTATTGTTGTCCTCTCCCCTTAGGACCCATATTTGCACCTTCACCTTGTGGATGACCTTATCTACCCTTGTTTTGATTACAAGGACAATGCATTACCTTATGACCCACTTCGCCACAACTATAACAAGCATTATTGTCCTTTAAACATGGGCCATTATGCCCTCTACCATATCTTAGGCATATACTATTAGGCACCATACCACCACCACCACCTTTGACCCTTGGGTTTTCATTAGCAAACCTTCTATTAGGATCATTGTAAGACCCTTGGCCTTGATGAAACCGGCCACCCTTGTGACTTTGGAATCTTCTTTCAAAATGGGCCCTCTTGGACTCACCACTTCTTTTCCTTCTAAGCTTTTCCCCCTCTAATTGTTTGGCATATGTCATGAGGCGGGATAAATCCATATCACTTACCAACATGGCGGTTTTCCACTCTTCATTGACCAACTTGGACACTCCCGACACAAGCATGTTTATCCTAGACCTCGGCTCAGCCACAAATTGTAGAGCAAACTTGGAGAGTTTGTTGAACTTGAGGGCATACTCCCTCACACTCATGGACCCTTACTTGAGGTTCATAAATTCCATCATTTTAGCCTCCTTTAGCTCTATTAGAAAGAACCAATTGAGAAATGTTGCCTTGAACTCTTCCTAAAGGATGACATTATCATTCCTCTTCTCCACCTTTCATTGGGTGAACCAAATTTGAGCCACTCCCTTGAGTTGGTAGGCCGCCATCTCCGCTTTCTCCTCTGATCTAACCCCCATAATAGACAACACTTTGTGCACTTCATCAATAAATTCATGAGGATCCTTATCCACTATAGACCCATGGAACTCTGGTGGGTTCATTCTAGTAAAGTCTCTCACCATTGAGGCCGGAGTAGAAACATGAGGAGCTTGCGCCCTTTGGTTAATTTGGTTGGTTATAGCATGAGCCAACATGGTGATAGCATCCTGAAACTCTTCATGAGTCACTCCTCCATCTTGGGGAGCTTGAGGAGTGGGAGGAGCCGGTTGTTCCTCAGGTGTACAAACTCTTCTTCCTCATGGGATAGACATAATCTAGAATAACAAAGAACATTTGTTAGGGAAAAACCTTACATTAACCTCTATAGCAAGACGTAGATCATGAAGAAGGGAAACATTTCCTAAAATTCCTCATAACCTCTTGCTCATAGTTGTAGTGCACTTCACAACCATGAATAAGACACTGATCAACGTGGTGTGGTGGATTCCGAGAACCATTAACAAGATAGTGCTCTGATACCAAGTTTGTCACGACCCAAGCCTAGGGCCTAGATGTGACACGACAAATGGGAATCCCGAAAGGACCCCAAGAAAGCCTTTTAGCATATCATACACACATCGTTTGTTGTAGAAGCAAACTCAATAGCAACAAGAGATAATAAAAAGAGAAAATGGGACTAAGGGGAAGCATTTGATAGTATAAAACATAGAAGAGTCAAAGCTTAAAACATAATTACATCATTTGTTCCAACAACACCTCTAAACATAGATTTGAGTGGGGGCCAAGACACTTTTCGGGATCACCCTCATAGTATAAAGAGTTCAACATAAAGTGAAAATAGGTGATAAGAGTAAGATAGCTAATGTTGTCAGGCCCCAAATCCTGTTAAGGCGGATCGGCACCCGTTGCCGATAAGTCTCGGGAGAACTAACCTATATCTATGCATTATCTATACATTTTATAAGAGATCTCTACGTTCAACATGCCTTTATGGAAGAAAATAGTAATGACAAGCCCAGAATGAAATGCAAATGACTAGGCCGTTGGGGCCTTATTCTCTAAAGTACAAACCATAACCACACTTTAATTTACATAGTCAATAAAGCCTCTACATAAGGAACAAATCAGATAAGGGTCGGCTTTTTAAAGTACAAACCATAACCACACTTTAATTTACATAGTATACAAAGCCTCTACATAAGGAACAAATCAGATAAGGATCGGGACAAGCCCCGCCTCGACCAGTTATACATTACACAAATACAACTCTAGACACACAAAGCTCCGAAGCAACTTGGAGCTTGGTATTAGTAGCTGGATATCCTGTACTCTTACTGAGGAAATCTACTAACACCTATACCTGCAGCATGAAATGCAGGTCCCCCATAAGGGACGTTCGTATGAAATAATGTACTGAGTATGTAAGGTAGGAAATACTGCATATGAGATAACAACTCAAATGAAACAATGCACTGGTATATGATAAGAGACCACCTTTAGTTATACTGTGGGATCATGTACTTTATATTCTTTATGTCACTTTACCTTTACTGTAAAATCTGTGCACAGCATGTACTGTAAATAACCAACCAATCAGTGGTAACTGTATTAGGTTCATCCCTGGATAGGCTCTTCCTTAGCCCCTCGGGCTACCCCTCATGATAACCTAGAATGATTCTGTCTATCTTTGTATTCAAGTATATATGCATATTTGAAGATGACTATATATGGAAGCATATGAACATGTGGATTTGAGACATAATAAATAGTTGAGTTGGAATTGGTAAGTGTCTCTATGTTCCAAGGAGGGATCTATGTTTCATGCCAAATAATACGAATCAAGTAGCCTTACATACCTCGCTGAATGACCTCGCAATTACCTTGAGACAACCTTTCCTTACTCCAAATATTAATCTATAACATAATAGGTGATAAAACTAGTATTAGCAGCCAATAAACACATCTTGGTAGCCCAAACTCATAGAAATACAACACATTGGCAGCAACTGTGTAGTTATAAATCCAAGCATATCCTTTCAACCCTTTCACCTCTAATCATAATTTCTCATACACATTATCATATACACATCATGGGCAGTCCATTTTAGTGCCTTAACAGCCTTATAACTGTCCACAAAATAGAACAAACAACAATTCTACACAACATACAAATGGGCAGCATAACGTTACATCCCTTCGCTACATTTCAACGTCGATAGTTCCAAACCTCTTCCAACTTTAATCAAACTATTTCCACATATTTTTACACATAAAACCAGTATTATAATAGTCCAAAAATACTCCTAAACCAGGTGAAGGTCATCACACAACAATTCCCAATTTTCAGCTCACAAGTTTCTTTTAAGAGTACAACTAAGATATCCTACAAAAATCCATCTTTGTGGGCTGTAACAGTGGTGAAACAACCTGGTTACATCACTAACAATCCAACCTTCGTTAAATACATATGTCTTACTTCATAATTCAGCCAACCAAGGAGAGAAAAACCTCTTTTTTAATAAGAAAAGTGTACAACAATCTTTAGAACACAATCTGTCTAGATTTCCAGCACAAGTATAACTAACATATAGATCTCGTTTTTCATGGAACAAGTATAAAAAATACATGGATAATTCCACTTATCTTACCCTCCAAGATTCAAGTTTCCTTCAAGAACTTAGAGAGAAAATATGGGATTCCTTGTAAGATGAAGTAGAGAGAAGATGAGTGCTTTTGAGGAAAGCTGAAATTTTTCAAAGGGTAAAATGACTTGGCTGCTTTCACTCTCTTGTTTAAGGGATATTTTAGACGACTTTACTGTAGCATTTTGAACAAGTCTTTACTCATGCTACCAAGTGGGATATGCTACAGCTTGGACTTCACTTTTGGGCCTAAATGGGTCACAAAATTGATGGGCTTTGGCTGCCCAATTCCTAAATTCTTATTCACTTAGTTTGGGTCCAGTTAGGCCAAGTGGGTTGTAAAGACTTTGGGCTCTTCTTATTCTTTATCTTGGGCTGTAGTCATAGTCCATTTATGATGGTAAGACATGAGCTAGAGTTACACTCTTAACACGGATTTTATTCATACTCGGACTTGGACCTCCCTAGCTAATTGTTGGTTGGCTGCACTCACATGGGCTAGAGTTACACTCTTAACACGGATTTTATTCATACTCGGACTTGGACAAATTCAATATAGGCCTCTTCTCCGTTTAGCTAGCATTTTTAAACTAAATAATTAGCCATATCATGTTTCATTCACATGGTACTAGTATTATAAAATGTAGGGTGTTACAAATGTCCAAGAACTTGAGGACTCACAAAAGCTCTTCCTTCAAATGCCAAGGCTAGTCATGTGGAGGACAATCGTGAGGGGCTCCGGTTCCTACATGGTAACATCATGTAGGCATAGAGTATGGGTTTTTACATTTGAATGTAATCAACAAGTTGTGGTCAACTTGCAACACTATAGATACTTTTCATGAAATCAATACTTACATACCATCCCTTCATCATCCTAGAGTCACTTAACTCATGAGTCATACAATATACCATCAATAACTCAAGAATCCTTAATAAGGCATTTTCTCAAACACTTGGTGGGTGTGTAATGCTAGTTCAAACCATGCAATTCAGGAGTGAAACAATATGAGAAAACTCAATATAAACCAACCACCAACACTTAGTAACACTTTCATGCAAGATACATTGAAACCCCACACCAAATCTCATAATAGATCGTAGATTCATAGCTCAAAACATTCTTAAACAGTCAACATTTTATGAAACCCCAACATAGTTTATATAATAGATTATAGATTCATAGCTCAAAATATGCTTAAACAGTCAACATTTTATGAAACCCCAACATAGTTTATAATCAAATTTCATAGTAAGAGATACCCATAGTTAATCCAACTTGAAAATATGCAATTTACATAAAAAGGAAGATTGGGACCATGGGTGGAAGAACCCAAAGATTGAAACCCACATACCTTAAATTTTGGGATTCCCTCGATGAAGATTTGAGTGAAACCTTTAAGCTTGAATGAAGTTCTTGAGATCCAGAAATGAGTTTGGGACACTTGAATTTGGATGAAATATTTGGCTAAGTGTTAGAGAGGGTTTTGAGAGTGTCTTATGTGATATAGAGTTGAAAAATGACTAAGTATTGGTGTTTTTACGTACAAGAGGGTATGGGCCCAAGATCCCAAGGCTTAGGTCAAAACCAAAAAACTGGGAACAAAATAATACTGATCCTCGCCCTTGGCGCGTCACAGTTAGGGGGCGGATCAACACTGGATAAGGAAATTTTTAAAAACTTATTTTTCCCTACGGTTTCTTTAAAATTTGGGTTATACCCATTTCCCACTCAATTTTTCTCCCTGATCCCGATATGAAATTGGATTTTCGATATCCCACGCGGATTTTGAGATATATAAAAATTACGATTATGGGCATTTTTGAGGCACATTTTTGGGCATTTTTGGGGTGTTTCACTACCTTTCAAGGAATTCAAAAGCTCAATCCTATAACTGGGAAATCTAACAAGAGAGATCAGGCTCACAACCTACAAAAATAGGGCAAGGGGTGACCACCAAACAATACGGTAGTCAGCAAATGAAAACCAACCAAAGTAACACAATGAAATGCATACGTACTCCTATCCACCTAACCACGTACCGCCGAACTACGCACGTGAACTCAAAAAAGTCTCAGTACAACAACTGATATATACAACTGATTTCCAGAAGCAAATCATACAATAGTCTATCAATCTCATAAGCATCCACAATATTCATATAATCCGATTGTCATAATGTACAGGGCTCAACTTATTTACATATATCACAATCTTTCAATAGATCAATCTTAACAATGTACAAGTTTCAAAGCATTCACATCTTCACATGTAATACATAAAATAACATCAAGAAAGAATGATATGAGATGGAGTGAATATAATAGAATGTGAACAATGCGATTCAACGTAAAGTAATCATGATGCATATCAATCTTATGTTACACATCCACCGATAAACTCAGGTCGGAACCTATGGGGGCCATACATAGACCATTTATCTGCTGGAACCATTTCCCTTCAGTATTTTTTTCATATCTAGCCAGAACTACTTAAATTCAACTTTTCATTTCTTTTATTTCTTTGGTTTTTCTAGCCAAAACCATTTCCCTTAGGTTTTTCATCATTAATGGAACATCAAGCAAATATGTCATCATATCACAATAATCATGTTCATTAGAATAAGCAAGATGTCTACGTGAATCATTCAATTCAACATTCAATTCAAAATAATTCACAAGTTCTCAAGTGTTCATAATACAGTTTCAATATCATCACAATCTCAATATCAACATCAAGTAATCCACAATTCCAGAAAAACCAAAATTCCACATTTGCTTCACAAGACAAGAATTCATAATATTTACTGGTACCCAATCTAATATCCTATGATTAAAACCTACAATAGAATAATTCTAACCCATTTAATGTCACGATTCATCCAAACCCATATACATAGGATAATAAAAGGTTCAATCATACTTAATAGAAGGTTAGAAGTCCATTTGCCTAACAAGAAGTCTCAAATCGAGTCAAATCTACCACTTTTCCCCTTCTATGATACTCCAAATCACCGAAATCTAGTCAAATACAACATCACAATCATATTACAAAAGTAATAACACCCAGAATCAAGCAATTTAGGGAAAAGTGTAAAATGATCCAAATATTTTAGGTCAAAAAAGGTCATCAAAATTGGGAAATTTACATAAAAATGATCTTCAAGTAATAACGATTCTAATGGAAAAAATTATTTTGCAAAAGGAGTTAAAATGAGGTCACAATCAATAATTTTTGTATTAGAAATCAAAGTCAGAGAAATCCCTAATTTCAGTATTCAAATCACAATTTAATTAATGGGAATTGGAAACATAGGTTAGAAAGACGTTACACAATGTTCTTGCCTTGAAAACCCTTGAAGATTCTCTCAAAAACTAAGCTTGGAGTGTTGAAAATGGTGAAAAATAGGACACCTCTTTTTTAAAAAACACACACAGTTTCAGGTAAATTGATGCTCCACAAATGCAGAAGTACAACCAAACCCCATACTCCGCAAATGCAGAGTACCCATCCACAAACTTAGATGAAAACATACCCTTCACAAATGTGGGCCACACTCGATAAAAAATGGAAGTCAAGAAGTATAACACTCTATAAACGTGGAGGATGATCATGCTCAAACAATAACTCTCACTGCCAAATATTAAAACTAACCATAGGTTAGGGTCAAATCCCAAGGGAATACGAGCTTTGCCGTATTGATTCACCAACAATTAATTCAAGCATCAAATAACTCTATTCTCAAGAAAAGGGGAGGGTGGGCTTTGCAATACTAATAAAACTATACCAATAGAAAGTAGAGACAATCAAATTTTGAGAGCAACTTGGGAAATTGTGTTCCCCATGATTCAGTAACTCAAACATCATGGATAACACAACCTAAATTAGGACATTGCATGCAGGACAGTAACTTAGGTTCTTCCAACCCTTGGGCAAAGGCAAAGGTTGAATTTCACTATAGCGCTTGGCCGGCTAGTACACTAAACATTACCTATTGTCCCAGTCAACCTCTCCTTGGGCAGGTTCAGTTGATTAGATGAGAACACATCAATCGAATTCTATCACCTATTTCCTTTTCCTATTCATCAATACCTTGATCGGGATCATGACACTAGGCGGGGTTTAATGTTGACCACTATTAAACAAAACAAAATGGATAATTCATGCAAATACCCAACTTAAGAAGTGCAAATAATCCGGATTATTAAGCTAGCTACTCATGGTTCCCATAATCCCAAGTTGTGGGTTTAGCCACTCATGGCTTGGGAACACAAATCAACGATGAAATAAGAAAAGATAGACTTACCCAAGCAAATTAAAGAACAATGAAACCCTCTTTGAAATTAGAATCACAAGTTTGAATGATGAAGTTAATCCTCAAGTGAATCTAAATCCCCAAATTTGAGTCTCAAAGTAAAACCCTAAAATTTCTCTCTAAAATCCTCTCTACAAACTACTATGATATGAAAAATATTCTTAGAAGAATGAAAAGTTCCAAAAAAACTGCTCTTAAAATCCTAACTTATACTATTTATACTATTTACAAAAAGGTCCTTAAAATAAATAGAAAATATGGTCGGCGTCTGCTACGGCTCGTAGCTATGACTCATAGGGTGACCTACGAGTCGTAGTCGAGCTTTTGTGGTCAGCACTTGGCATTTTGGACTTCACTGCTATGATCCATCACTACGAGTCATAGTTTGGTCTACGAGTTGTAGTGTCTTCTCGTAGTCCACTTTTGCATTTCTTGATCCAATTTTAATCAACACTGTAAATTGCTACGAGGCCCCCTTTTACGAGTTGTAGAGAGGATGATGACTTGTACCTTGAGCTCGTATGGCTGAACTTCATATTCTCACATTTTGTTTTTGGACACTGTTAATTGCTATGGACAGCACCTATGACTCGCAGCTTGGGCTACGGCTCGTAGTGTAACTCGTAGTTCCTCAAAATCAACAAAATTTGCAACTTTTCCCAAAATCAAGCCAACCTGTATTTTTTGAAAAAATAAACATAAAAACACATAGAAACCATAAAAAGTCGCATTGAGCACACAAAATCCAATGTTTTAAGCATCAAATGTGTTGTATTTTGACAGCACATCAACATTCTCAACTTAGAATTATTGCTTGTCCTCAAGTGATGAATCAATCTAGATAGATAATAAAGCAATACATAGCAATTAGCTCAGTGGCATATACCATACTCAGCTTCAACTCAGGTACCAATAATAGCCTTTTCAAGACATGATCTTGTAGTTAGTCAGCAAACCACGACATATTGATACATTTGACAATCCAATTATGACAAGTTAAGGAGTATCAACAATTCACATTCACTGAACAAGTCAAATGCTAACCATACTATGCAAATGCCCTGATAGAAGAGAAGTCCCTTTTTAAACACTCAATATGAATTCCAAATTTTCTCATGGAACTATGCAAGCATACTCACTCTCACAAATGAGATTCATAGATGAGGACCAATACCATAGGCTTGGTCATATACTCATAACTCGGACTGATGATCATTTAACTAGGATCACTTTAGTACTTTATAGGCTTGTAACGTAGGCTCATAAGCCTTTATTAAGGCATTTTGGAAAATTAGTGACTAAGGGCCAACCTTGAACTAGGCTTTTTAATATTTTCACCTTAACAACTCAACCATTCTCAACTTGTCCTCCCTTATTCTTCATTTTCAAGCTTTTTGGGTTATCTTCATTTTTCATCTTATGCCTTATTTTCAAACTTGTTTTACTCTTTCCACTTATTCTGAGGCATTTTTTTCTCTTTTTCCTTTACTATGTATATGACTTCTTACTTTTTCTTTTATTTCTAACTCACCACCTCATTTTTGCTATTATACCACAATATAGGCCACCCTCAACTTAGCCTTTTAGCCTGAGGTGAAGTACACAATATCCAATCCCAAACCAGGGCCACTATTGGTAGCCACACTCAACTTATGCTTTTTGCCTTAATCAAGGTTAACAATGTTCAAGGATAGACCAGGGCCAATACCAAGGTATTTCACTAGATAAGGTTAGGCTAGTTAGGTATTAAGAAAGAAAAGGGTACATGTAAGGCTCAAACATTTGGACCAAGGGATAAATTTAATCATTTGGTTGGTCATTTAGGCAAAAGTATACTAAATCAAAGAACAAGGGCCTATGATCCCTTCCGAATCCATCTAATCTCCAGTCCAACTCAAAGTAATAGGCAAGTTCTGAATCAGTACACAATGCATGACTACAATAAAATTAGCTCATACACACATGGTATTGCATACATAGCCAACAAAATCTCACAAATCATGCTTCAAGCATCAACTTGCCTTCACATAATCACAACAAACATTGCCAAACCATTCAAACATGCATGATTGCAAAATAACTACTAATCAATAAAAATTTTCAAGGGTACCAATTTTCCAAATTTTTTCATAAACCATCAAAACAATGTACATGCCAAGAGTTTAATTACCATATACTACAAAATTTATCTACAACATCTAAAACATGTTGATTCAAAATAAAATAAAATATCCACGAGGCAAAAAAACATAGGCAAGAAAACCTCAAGAGAAAAAATTTGGATAATTATGGACTTAAAAGCTATTCAGACTTCACCCTAGTTTATCGCTACCCATACCCCACCAAAAATAAAGTACTTTGTCCTAAAATGTAAAAGGCAAAAGAAAATAAGATCAAAGGGTCATACCTTGGGTTGCCTCCCAAGTAGTGCCTGATCTATCATCACCGCACAATGTGGATGGTGTGCTTTCTTATACCTCTTCAAGGTCCCACTCTTCCATCATTTTGATATCCTCCGTGTCCTCTATGTAAAGTTTGACTCTTTGACCATTGACTTTGATAGTTCCTCTATCTCGTTTCTACAATTGAATGGCACCATGACTAAAGACACGTGCTACTCGGAAAGGCTCCATCTATCTAGATTTGAGCTTTCTAGGGAATAACCTCAATCTGGAATTGTAGAGAAACACTAAGTCCCTTGGTACAAATTGATGAATAGGGACATGTAAAAGTGATTTTCTATTGATCTTCTGGGGCAATAATGATCTGATTATATCCAGAATACCCATCAAGGAAATAGTACCACCTTTTATCTGCAAATTTATCAAGCTTCTAATCCATGAATGGTAGCCAAAATTCATCAAGCTCATTAAGTTAAGTTAACCTAGATTGTGCAGCGTCATGCCAATCAACATTCAACTTTTTTATGGCTTACGTTGCTTTATGTTCATGCTCCACCAGCAAATTACATGCCTTTGCAAACACAAGTTGGTAGGGAGACATACCTATAGGAGTTTTAAATGCAGTCCTATATGCCCATAGTGCATCATCAAGCTTCCTTGACCAATCTGTTCGATTTGCATTTACCATTTTGGATAAGATTTGCTTAATTTCCCTATTAGATATCTCCACCTGCCCACTTGTTTGAGGATGATAGGGTGTTAACACTTTACATTTCACCCCATAGTTTTCAAGGAGTGCTTTAAAGAGCCTGTTGCAAAAGTTTGAACCTGTATCGCTAATGATAGCCCGAGGAGTACCAAATCTAGAGAAGATGTTCCTTTTGAGGAATGCATGACACTTTTATCTTCATTGTTACATAGAGCCATAGCCTCCATCCACTTGGAGACATAATCCACATCGACCAAGATATACTTGTTCTCATGTAAGCTAATGAATGCTCCCATGAAATCTATCCCCCAAACATCAAACAACTCAATCACCAAAATAGGATTTATAAAGAGCCTATGTTTGCATATGACTCCACCTTCTCTTTGGCACCTATCACAAGATTTGGCGTAGTCATGAGCATCTTGGTGGATTGTGGGCCAATAATACCCATATTGCAAAATCTTGTGGGCTGTTCGAATCCCACTATAATGCCCACCCATAAGTGATAAATGACAAGCTTCAAGTGTTCTCACCATTTCAACCTCAGGGACACAGTGATGGATAATACCATCAGCACACAAATGGAATAAGTATGGATCATCCCAAAAGAACTTCCTCATATCATACATAAATTTCCATCTTTTATGTGTGTTCAAGCTAAGCTAGGAGGTACAATGTCATTCACCAGAGAATATGCATAATCTGCAAACTAAGGTATAAGATCATATGATGCTGCCAACACTCTTTCATCAGGAAAAGAGTCATTAATCTCAAGACCATTATCAAACTACATCGTTGTCCCATCTTCCAATCTGGATAGGTGATCAGCAACTTGGTTTTCTGACCCTTTTCTATGAATAACATCGAAGTTGAACTCTTGTAAAGGAAGTACCCATCTTATCAATCTTGGCTTTGTATCCTTATTGGCCATCAAATACTTTAGTGCTGAGTAGTCCGTGTACACTATCACTTTGGCTCCCAGTAAATATAAGCTGAACTTTTTTACTGCAAAGACCAATGCAAGCAACTCTTGCTCAGTGACAATGTAATTCTTTTGAGCTGTGTTCAGGGCTTTACTGGTATAGTATATAGGATCGAAGACTTTCTCTTTGATCTGTCCCAAGACCACATCTAAAGTAACCCCACTGGTATCACATATTATCTCAAATGGCTTGGACCAATTAGGAGCTACAATAATTGGTGCTGAGATTAACTTCTTTTTCAACTCTTCAAAGGTTTACATGTATGCATCGTCAAAAACGAACTTGGCTCCTTCTATAACAATTTGCATAATGGGTGTGAAATTTAGAGAAGTCTTTTATGAATCATCTATAAAACCCTGCATGCCCCAAGAAACTCCTAACACCCTTTACTGAGATAGGTGGTGGAAGCTTCTCAATTACCTCAATCTTAGCTCTATCGCCCTCAATGCCTTTGCCCGATACTCTATGGCCCAACATAATACTTTCGTTAACCATAAAATGGCATTTCTCTCAATTTAGTATCAAGTTACTTTCCACACATCTTTGTAAGACATCATGCAAGTGTGCCAACCAATCCTCAAATGAGTGTCCAACCATATTGAAATCATCCATGAATACCTCAATTGTGCTTTCCACCATATCTGAGAAAGTAGATATCATGCACCTTTGGAATGTTATTAGGGTATTACAAAATCCAAATGGCATCCTTCTAAATGCGAAGGTGCCATATGGACATTAAAGGTGGTCTTCTCCTGATCTTCTGGGGCAATAATGATCTGATTATATCCAGAATACCCATCAAGGAAATAGTACCACCTTTTATCTGCAAATTTATCAAGCTTCTAATCCATGAATGGTGATGATGTTAATGCTCCAATAAGAAAGAGGTCTCTGTTAGCAATTAAACTAACCGAAGGTTAGGGTCGAGTCCACAGGGAATACAGGGTTTTACTATAAGAATTCACTATCAGTCATTTCAAATATTTATAACTAAAATCTCTAAATGGGGGTTTTTAGTGATTGAAGAACAAAAACAAAAATAAACACTATACTATGGCGCGAGATAACACTCAATTTTATGGACAACTTAGGAATTGTATTCCCCATGTTTCGTTGACTCAATTACCCTAGACAACATAACTACAATTATAAATTCGCATGCAGGATGGTAACTTAGGTTCTTCCAGCCCTCTTGTGAAGGTGAAGGTCAAATTTCACCATGGCGCTTGGTCAACAACCATGGTGTACCAACTAACCTTTACCTATTGTCCTAGTCAACCTCCCCTTAGTCAGGTTTAGTTGATTAGAGGAGAACATATCAATCGAATCTTTTCATCTACTTTCCTTTTCCTATCTATCACTACCTTGGTCGAGGTCGTGATAGTAGGCAGGGTTTGATGTTGGCCACCACCAAAGAATAATCAAAATGAAGGAAAATAGATAGTACATGTAAAACCCCAATCGTAGAAATACAATAAAGCTAGGTTATCTCAAGTCAACTACCCATGGTTACCACAACCCCAAGTGGTGGGTGCTTAGCTACTGATGGCTAAGGCAAAACTAACAAAAATGTAAATACAAGACATAGTTGAGAATTTTACTGAAAGCAAAGAAGAATGATAACCACCACAAGTTGCAAACCACAAGCTTGATATATTGAGAATGAATACAATATGGGATTTGCACTCCCCAAAAGTGGGTTTTCCAAGAGAAAATGAAAATCTATGTTAGAACCCTAAAATATCTTTGAGAGAATATTCAAAAGTGGAGTTTAATGTTTTCTATCTGGAATCTCTCTCAATAAGACCCTAACTTAAATTATTTTTAGTGTTTACAAATTAACCCTAAAAATTACACAGAAAAGACAGTTGGCAGTTGGAACATCTTGTAGGTAAGACTTGTAAGGTGACATACGAGTCATAATCAGGGTATCGTATCAGGTTTATGGCATTTTGGACTCAACTGGTACGACCCACTAGTACAAGTCATTGGTTGGGCTATAGCTCGTATGCTTCTCTCATAGTCTAGGTTTTTGGTTTTTGGTCCAAAGTTTTGGCTCTCTATTTCCTATTATGGGTACACCTATATGAGTCGTAGCGAGACCTACGACTCGTAGGATGGCCTCATAAGGCTGACCTCCACTTAGCAGATTTAAGATTTTTTGCTCTCTATTTCTTGCTACGAGATCACCATACAACTCATAGCTTGGGCCACGACTCGTAAGTGTGCTTGTATGTCCTGTGCTTCAGCAAAATCTGCAATTTATTTCCAAAATCATACCAACCTACCTTTTCTTCAATAACAACACAAAAAACACATAAAAACCATAAAAAGTCGCATTAAGAACTCACAAAATTCCTTGTTTCAAGCATCAAATGTGATGTATTTTGACAGAACATTAATACCTTCAACTTAGAACTGTTGGTTGGCCTCAAGCGCCAACTCAATCTAAGCAGACGATGAGAAATACATAGCAGTTATACTAATGGCATATACATTTGCTCTAATTCAGGTACCCAACTTTCATTTTCAAAACAAGATTGCACGGCTACTAAGCAAAACAAAACAAAAAGATGCATCTGGCAACCCAACTATGATAAGCTAAGGAGCATCACCCATCCACAATCACTGGAATAGTCATTTGGTAATCAAGTAGTGCAAATGCCCTCATAGAAAAGAAGTCCCTCTTACTCACTCAAACAACATTTAGAATTCAAGGACTATGGAAGCATTCTCACTCCCATAATTGAAATTCTGCAAAATGACTAACACCATAGGCTTGCCTCTATACTCAACCTCCAATTTGGGGATAAAGGGGATTTGGATCACTTTAGGACTNNNNATCTCACAAATGAAATTCATGCAAAATGACTAACACCATAGGCTTGCCTCTATACTCAACTTCCGGATTTGTGATAAAGTGGATTTGGATCACTTTAGGACTTAATGGCTTGTAACATAGGCTCACGGGGCTTTGGTAAGGTATTTTAGGCAAGTAGTGACTAAAAGCTATCCTTGAACCATGTTTACCAACACTTTTACCTTCATAATCCATCCATTTTCACTAAATCCACCCTTATTCCCCTATTTCAAACTTTCCCCGGGTGCTTTCTTTCTCTTTTTTTCAACAGTGCCTCAATTTCGAACTTATTTTTGCTAATTTTCTCAATTCAAGGCACTTTTCACTTCTTTTTCCTCACCCGGTTCATAATTATTCATTTTTTTCTTTCTTTCCCAACCAACCACCTTATTTTTATTACTATACCAACATAATGACCACCCTCAACTTAGGCTTTTAGCCTGAAGTGAAGAACAAAATATCTATTCCCCGAACTAGGGCCACAATTTGTAGCCACCCTCAACTTAGGATTTTAGCCTCAATCAAGGTTCTGATGTTCAAGGATAAACCAGGGCCAATATCAAAGTATTTCATCAAACAAGGTTAAGCTAGCAAGGTGTTAAGAAAGAATGAGTACATGAGAAGTTAAAAATTTTGGAACAAGGGGTTCACTCGCTCACTTGGTAGCTCATATAGGCAAGCGTGAGGTCACTAAAAGAATAAAGTCCTAAGATCCCTTCCAAATCAACCATGTCACCAAATCAATCTTAGAGTAATAAGGCAAGTTCTGAGTCTATACATGATACATGAATGCAGCAAAACAAGCTCATAACACACATGACATTGCACACACAATCAAGTATAGACACAGGTCATGCTTCAGCTTACCTTCATATTATCAAAACAAACATTGCTAGATACTCCAAATGCATGAATGCATCAACAACCACAATCTTAAAATTTTTGAGGGTACCTAATGTTTTCAAATTATTAAAAAAGCATTTAAAGACTATATATATACCAAAAGACCATACTACTATGTATTTACATATTATCTACACTACCTAAACATGCCAGTTCAACAGAAAATTAAAACATCCACAAGGAAAAAAAACACGGCAAGAAAACCTTGGGATCAAAAATAGGGAAAGTTATGGACTCGTGGCTACTCAGACTTTATCTTAATCCATAACTTTGCACACCCTACTAAAATATAATACTTTGTTCTCAAAGTAAAGACATGAATGAAAACCAAATAACGAAAACACACACACATATACATATATATACACACATACGCACATATTTAAAACTAACATTTCAATAACTAACATCCAAAACATAAGTAAAAACAATATCCAACATAAAACATTTAAAATAATCCAAAAAAACATAATAAAAATATTGTGTAAAAGAAAGAACAAAGTATCCATATATAAAAGATAAGTGCTGGGGTCAAAAAGTCAAACATTGTGGTGCTCAAGCACCGGTATCTATCTGATCAGTAAGGTCCTGGGTCATGACCTCCTCCTCAGCTATTTGGGTCGCAGTTGTATGTGAGCTACCCTCTCTATATAAAGTTTGTTGCTCCCTATCTCTCTATATAGTCGCCAACAGGATCAACTCCTACAACACCTCCTCTACTATAGGCTCTTCCTCCGGTGCTGCTGGGTCATTAGGCCTTGGCCTCTTCTGGCTTAACTCTGGGTAATCTATCTCGAGAGGCCTCTTACTATGAGCATGCGGGTGGTCAGCTAACCAGTCAAAAACTTCATCACCCACCGGTGCTACCTCTGGGACTGCAACAGGGGCTGCTAACATCTACAATAAGTCGACCTTAAATTTGGCCAACTCTTGTGTGACTGCACTTGTGTCAGCAGGCAGAGCACCCTCAAGCCTTCGCTGGACTCTCGTCTCAAATGTATCTACTTTTGCATCCACTACCCTAACTCTCTCTTCTACCAAATCATAAGCGAATGCCTTAACCCTCTCTTCTGAGCGAATGGATCTAGAATGGCTGAAGGAGCTGCACGTGGTAAGGCCATTGGGTTATCATCAGCCTTTATCAAGGTGGGATCCATAGTGCGTGTGACCTCGATATGCTGGTCTCGGTGGGGCTCTATAGGAACACATACTGGACTATATAATCGGTGGATAAAAACAGGGAATAGCAGTAAGGTGTTCATCTGGACGACGAACTTGTGGATCTGCTCACAGATAATTCGGGCCTAATCTATCTCATAACCGGCTAGAATGCTGGCTAATACATAACTCGCTCCAAGGTTATCATATTATTCGTGAAAAAAGGCCGCACACGCCAACGGATAATCGACCACCAAAATATGGCCTGGAAAGAGAGGTGGGCTTTCACTATCGGATTCTGCGTGGTTTGTAACCCACATTGGCTTGAACCCCTCTTCACATATTTGGCTGGCAATCTATTGTAGTAGCTTGGTCTTGGCCTTAATGTCCTTCTCATTCACTATTTTTTTCATTTTGAAAATATGGCCATCATACTCTGCGGTGGACTGAGGCACTCTGTAGGTGTGCTTAAAGCTGAATCCGTCAGATTTTCTCCTCTAAAATGGGAACTCTCTGACCTTGGACTGACACCATTTGTAGTCTCGGCTGTTTAATTGGTTTTTTGTTCTTTGGAAACCCTCGGTGAAGCGTAGCAAGGTAGGCTGCATAAAACTCACGAACTACGTAAGGGGCATACTTGCGTAGGTACTATGTAGTCCATCATAGTCTGTGCTAGTCTATCTCCGCATCTAACCCTGGTACTTCATCTAACCCAGAGTCGTTCATCTTATAATCCTCATGGAATTGTCTAACCAGTTTGCGCTACCCCTTTGGCTCTAATCCCTAATCATATATCTCCTTCATTCCTGCAATGCATAATCTGGGGTTAGTTGGGGGCTATGATTGTACTTCTTCCTGCTGGGTCTGTGAGTTGCTCTTAGACTCTGACTCTGACCCCAAGTGTGTGGGGGTCATATGTGGTAAGCTACTCCCAAACTCGTGTCCATCACCCTCCTATTCCTACTCTTCAGGTTGGGAGGAACTGCTGACTACCATAGGTGTTTGAGCTATACATGCTCGGGTCTAAGGTACATTTGCTTCTGGATCTAATCTGACCCTGTGCACTTCAATAGAGCCCTCGGTTCTCACAGTCTCGGAGAACTCATCAACCAACCTCCATTGGAATGTTTTGATTGCTCGTTTATCCTTTGGAGGCTTGATATCTATAAACCAACCACACAATACATGTGAGCATTAAGATGTTTGATTAAACAAATCACATAACAAAGAACAAGAAACAAAAACACTTATGTATAGAAAATTACTGATACAGTTGCAGGTCTACAACCACGATAGGTACGACTCGTAGGGGTGTCCTACGAGTCATATCTAGAATCGTAATACCAAGGGTTTCTGAGTAAAATGCAATATGAAATCAGATACAAGGTGTAGTTATGACTTTTAGGGTGGCCTACGAGTCTTAGTCTGGCCTCATACCTTACTCCAGAGGCATTTTTGAATTCCAATCAGACTTATGAGACCCCTTCTATGACTCGTAGATAGGTCTCGTATGAGAAATGTGAAGGAACCACAGGTGACTAGTGCCTGCTACAAGGAAACACTACAACTCGTAGGAGGACCTACAAGTTGTAGGGGACTTATAGCTAAAAATAGAATGCACCTGTAGTGCCTATCACAGTCCAACAAAAACCATAAGTAAATCAAACACAAACCAAGAATTGGAAATTTTAAGAGCAATATAATAAAGTTTATGCACAAATAGACCCACTACGATATCAGCTAGTTATAACAAGCATTACCTTTAATGGTCGAAGTCAATCCCACAATACATCAAGCAAAACCAAAAGGTATTTCATCTCCAAACTCATACTGTTTATCGACAAAACATTCCATTGAGATACAATTGAAATTCAAACACTTTCAGTTAAGTCCAACAAGATGTGGCATATAGAACACATCTACACCTTCCAAATTCCTTTCCAAAAATAATTTGTCCAATGTTCAAACAACAATTAAGCACTACATTTAGGGGACCATTACTCTCACAGATATGACCGCTCATTCAAGACTTCCGAAGCAAGGCTTAATGCATAGGAGCATTTTCAAAGTACTAAAACCCTAATTTTTATGTCTAGAACAAAGCATCTCCACATGGGTAGGAATCTTCATGATTAAACCAAATGCACAATCATTTAAAGAATGAAACTCACCACAATATTGTGTTAAAGTTAACCACAAGGCTTACCAAATGGTAGACGAATTTAACCAATGATAGTAGATATAAAAATATGCTAAAACCCTAGGAAATGGTGTCCTTGCCGGAGTACACGTGAAAAAGTGACATGGGCAGTTGAGATTATGATCGAAATAGTGAAAGACGAAGTGAGATTGGGGAAATCACTATCAATTAGGGTCATTGAAATAATTTCAGGGGTCAAAATTTAAAATGCTACACATCGGGGCTACAAGACACTGACTACAATCGTAGGGTGTCCTATTACTCATAAGTCCCGGTCTCATAGCAGACCCAACACTTGTAAAAATGTCAATTTATACTTGGGCACTACGAACCCCACTTATGACTCATAGAGGACCCTACGAATCATAAGGTTGGCTCATAGTGTGTGTGAAAAGACTTCCAAAAGTACGAATTAAATTGTGCACCCCGATCCGTTATAATGGATAAAGGAACCCTATGTAACCTTGCTAACTCATGGATGTACAACCTTGCATACTCTTCAGCCCTATATGTAGTCTTGACTGGTAGAAAGTGAGCCGATTTCATCATCTTATCAACCACCACCCATATAGAATCAAAACCTTTTCTAGTATTAGGAAACCCAACCACAAAATCTATATTAATCACCTCCCATTTCCAAGTAGGAATCTCTATGTCTTGGGTTTGGCCGCCCAGCCTTTGATGTTAAGCTTTGATTTATTGACAATTATGGCAACTAGAAACAAATTTGGCAATGTCTCTCTTCATGCCTCCCTACCAATACACATCTCTCAAGTCTCTATACATTTTGGTGGAACCGAGGTGGATAGAGTAAGAAGAACTATATGCCTCATCAAGGATTCTCTCCCTCAAACCATCAACAGATGGCACAAACAACCTACCTTTGGAACGGGGGTGGATAGAGTAAGATGAATTATGGGCTTCATCAGGAATTCTCTCCCTCAAACCATCAACACATGGTACACACAACCTACCTTGGTATCTAAGGGCCCTATCTCCCTCTTGGGAGAAAACCTCTATTTTTCCCTCTTTCACCAAGACCTTCAATTCAAGCAAGGAGGAGTCTAGATCTTGTTTTGTTATCACTTCATAAACCAAGGAAGATTTAGAACCATCAACAACAATTATACATTACCCATATCTTCCAACCTAACCCCTAATCTAGCCAATCTATGCACCTTCCTAGCCATCTCTCTATCACCACCATCCATATGAGCTAGGCTACCCTTCCCAACATTTTCCAACATCACCCCTAATGTAGCCAATCTAAGCACCTTCCTAGCCATCTCTCTATCCCCACCATCCATATGAGCTAGGCTATCCATAGACACCCAACTCAAAGCATCTGCCATAATATTTGCCTTACCCGGATGGTATCTTCAATGCAAACACCACGACGGCCAATTCAAGATCATGGGCAGGGTAATTCCTTTCATGTACCTTGAGTTGCCTCGAGGCATAAGCTATAACCTTACCATTTTGCATTAGCACACAACCCAAACCCACTCTAGATGCATCATAATACACAACAAAACAGTCAAGACCATCCAGTTGTGACATATAGAAGCGGACACAAGCCTATCCATCAATGTTTGAAAGCTCCTCTCATATTCGTCAGTCCACTCAAACCTAACCTTCTTTTGAGTAAATTTTGTCATAGGGGAAGCAATGGAGGAGAACCCATTCACAAACCTTCTATAGTAACCCGCAAGGCCCAAAAAACTCCTAATATTTGATGGGGTCAATGGACTAGGCCAATTCCTAATCACATCGATCTTCTTAGGATCCATCTAGATGCCATCCCCCGACACCACATGACCCAAGAATGCAACCTCCTTCAACCAAAATAGATCTTCTTAGGATCCATCTAAATACCATCCCCCGACACCACATGACCCAAGAATGCAACCTCCTTCAACCAAAATTCATACTTTTCATATTTAGCACATAATTTCACCTCCCTCAATATTTGCAACACAACTCTCAAATGACCTATATGCTCCTCCCTACTATGTGAGTAGATCAAAATATCATCAATGAAGACCACAACAAAGGAATCAACGTAAGGTTTGAAGACCCTATTCATTAGGTCCATGAAGATGGCCAGCGCTTTGGTTAATCCAAAAGACATCACCTTAAACTCATAATGCCCATATCTAGTTCAAAAGACCATCTTGGGAATATCACACTCCCTCCCCCTCACTTGATGGTACCCAGACCAAAGATCAATCTTTGAGAAAAAGCTAGCCGCTTACAATTGGTCAAACAAGTCATCAATTCTTGGAAGAGGATATCTATTCTTTATAGTGACCCTATTGAGTTGCCAGTAGTCAATGCATATTCTATGTGACCCATCTTTCTTCTTTACAAACAACACTGATGCACCCCAAGGTAATGGGATAGGTCTAATAAATCTCTTTTCCAATAAATCTTTCAATTGCTCCTTTAACTCCTTCAACTCTGCCGGTGGTTAGGTCTAATAAATCACTTCTCCAGCAAATCTTTCAATTGCTCCTTTAACACCTTCAACTCTGCCGGGGCCATACGATAAGGGGGAATGGAGATAGGTTGAGTGTCGGGAAGGAGATCTATGCCAAAATCTATCTCCCTTTTGAGAGGGACACCAAGAAGGTCATTTAAGAAGACATCAAATAACTCATTTAAAACTGGAACCGACTCAATGGAATGGACCTTGGACTCCATTTCTTTAATCCTCATAAGATGATACAAATACCCCTTAGAAATCAACCTATGGGCTTTAATGCATGAGATAAACCTACCCCTTACCACCATATCATGACTTTCCCACTCAATGATAGGTTCATTTGGGGATTAAAACTTGACACTACAAATTCTACAATCAATAGAGGCATAGTATGTATGCAACCAATCCATCCCAAGAATAATATCAAAATCAACCATATCTAATTCAACAAGATCACGAGGTAAGTTTTATGCAAGATGCAAACCGGATAATTTCTATACACTCTCCTAGCAAAAATAGATGCACTAATAGGAGTAGACACCTCATATAACTCATCCAATAACTACGACTCAACATGGAACTTTTTAGCAACAAAAGGAGTAACAAAGGAAAGGGTGGCACTTTGACCAGTCATCAAAGATTTTCAACATGCCGGTAACAACATCGAGGACCTCACCGACTTTTGTCTCCCATGTAGAGCATAAAACCGATTATGCCTTGCAGCACCACCTTAAGGACCACCTCTACCGAGGGGGAACACATTTGCACCTCTAACTTTGCCATAGTTTCTTGGACAATCTATCCTCTTGTGAGCAAGCTCCCCACATTCAAAGTATGCATTGGAACCCCTCAAACATGGGCCCCTATGATTCTTTCCAAATCTATGACACACATTATTAGGGGCCATTCCACCCACACCTTGAGGCCTAGGGAAGTCATTGGAAAACCCCCATTAGTAGCATAAGGAGGCCCTTGGCCTTGATGAGATCTAAGACCCTTTCGAAACCTACTCTCAAAATGGGCCCTCTTAGCCTCATAACCCTTCCTCTTTCTCAACTTTTCTTCCTCCATTAGCTCGATATAGGTCATCAACCGAGACAAGTCCACATCACCAATTAGCAAGGTGGACCGATATTCTTCACTCACCAAGTCGGAGACCCCCATCACAAATTTATTCATCATTGATCTAGGATCTGCCACCAAGTGAGGAGCATACTTTGAAAGTTGATTAAATTTGACAGTATACTCCTTCACACTTATAGCACCTTGTTTCAAGTTCATAAACTCTACCAACTTTGCTTCCCTAAGCTCAAGAGGGAAAATCGATTAAAAAGGGACAATTTGAATTTCTCCCAAAGAACGACATATCTACTACCCTTCTCCCCCTTCCATTGATAATACCAAATTTGGGCTACCACTTTGAGTTGATACATCTCCAACTCTGCCTTTTCATTCAGCCCAACACCCTTGATATTCATGATTTTGTAGACCTCATCAATGAACTCTTGTGGATCTTCATCCACCTTTGACCATAGAAAATTGGAGGATTCATCCTCATGAAACCTCTTACCCTAGCTCCCGAGGTAGTAGCATGAGGGGCTTGGGCCCCTTGTTGGACTTGGTTGGCTACCACTTGGGCAAGCATAGTAAGAGCATCCTAAAGCTCACCATTGTTAGGTTGCTCCTCAGGAGTTTGGGCTCGTCTTCCTCTAGTTTTTGGCATGATCTAAGTATTCAAAGACCAATTGTTAAGGGGAAATACTAACCATAACTCTATAGCATGACTCTAACTGAAAAAGGGAAACATTTCCTATAACGCCTTATAGCCTCCTACTCATAGTCATAGCGCACTTCACAACCATGAGTAGGACTTTAATCAACATGGTGTGTTGGACTTCGATGATTTAACAACCTAGTGCTCTGATATCAAGTTTGTCACGACCCAAGCCTAGGGCCTAGAGGTGACACGGCAAATGGGGAACCTGAAGGAACCCTAAACAAACCTCTTAACATGTCATTACACATCCTTAGTCGCAGAAGCATATAAAAGACATATAGAGTAGGAATAGGGGTAATGGGGCTAAGGGAAAGCTTGCATAAAGATCATAATCAAGAGACAAGAGTCCAAGCTCATAACTTATACATAGATAATAGCAACATAGACTAAGGTCCCCAAAGTGGAGGACTCACCCACTAGCTTTGAGTAGAACCGATCTAGCCACATGGATGAGGATGATAATCAACTTGAGCACCAGTTCCTACATGGTGATATCATGTAGGCAAGAGTATACGTTAGTACATTTAATGTACTAAGCATGTGAGATGCAATGCAACAATAGATAGGTATCATACTCCAAATGCATACATTAGACAATAGGCATAGTATAACAATATGACATGTATGATCCATGCGTAAGTAAAATATGCTTAAGTAGCTCATGCTCATATTAGATATCATATGTGTAGAAGAGGCTAAGCTAGAATCCTAACTTGGTTGGGATATGCCATTCACACCTGGACACCCTGGTGGCAAGGTACATACCCCTCACATGGTTGATGCCATTCACACCTGGACACCCTGATGGCAAGGTACATACCTCTCACATAGTTGATGCCATTAACACGTGGACATCCAGGTGGCAAGGTACATACCCCTCGCATGGTTATCCGGGCTCCTATACCCCCCCGAACTGGGCATGGTCTAATACAACACATTATATAGAACATATATATCATGTACATAAGCTCATTATATCATCATATAGTCAATCATATCATATCTCATGCTTTGGACTTTTATTTCGACAAGAAACCCTAGCCGAACATTTTATCAAACACTTGGGGGTGTGCAATGGGGGTAAAATACCATGTAATTAGGAGATGAAATCATACAAGAAAATCTATAGTAAATCCATCAATCAACACCTTGCAATACCCCTAAGACATTCACATCAAAACCCATTATCAAATCCCACATTAGATCCAAGATTTAAAGCTCAAAACATGCTAAATGAACCATACTTTCATGAACTAAAATCACTGTGCAGTAAATTTCTCAATATAATGTTTAGGATGATATGAGGGTGAAATAAGACTAAGTATAGGTAAAAATACTTTTGGGAACACTTAGGCCCAAGACTTAAAAATTCATGGACCTAGACAACAAAACTGGGAAAAATTAACACTGCTTCGTGACAGAGGCACATCGCGGAGCTGTCACGGACTACCTCTGGAAATCAATTTTTTTGGAATTTGAAATTGTGATTCAATTGCTCTAAACTCGGGGTTAGACCCTTTTCACCCCTAAGTTTTACCCCCTGAACAAGAATATGAAGTCTTATTTTATATATCACGCATGAATTTTTAAATATATGAAATTTAAAATTTTTGGCATTCCAAGGCACATTTTGGGGTCATTTCAGTGTCTCGACTTTGTCATCATCCTTTATCAGCAATCATCAAAGGTCCACACCGCACTCTTTAATTCGTTAGGGTGTTTTATTGATTGGTGGATGTCAAACACGACCTCTGTATCATTGACCGTAAACCGAAGCTAACCCGAATCAATATCCACTAGGTCTCACGACCCAAGCCTAGGGCATAGACGTGACTAGTGAATGGGGAATCCGAAGGGACCCCAAACAAGCCTCATAGTATATCATTACACATCCTTGGTCACAGAAGCAACATAAAACAGCGTAAGAAACATAAACAAGGGGAACTGGGACTTAGGGATAGATTTATACTTAAATAGCTTGAATATCATAAGTGAGTCAAAGCTCAAGCATAATACATAACATGCCCAACAACACCTATACTACATAGATAAGAGCAAAGGCCAAGACAACCAACCGGGCTCACCCTCATAGTTAATACATACATAAAAGAAATATAGTCTTAGAACATAGTATAAGAGAATAGTCATTGTTCCTGAAATGGAGGACTCACCAAAGTCTAACTTGAACAATCTGTCTAGCCACAAGAAGAATCTGTAGGAGCTCTAGTTCCTACATGGTAACATAATGTAGGCGTAAAGTATGCATTAATATGTTTTAATGTACTAAGTATATGAGATGCAATGCAAAAAGAGATAAGCTTCATAATCAACACGCATAACAATAGACAATAGGCATGATATAGCAATATGACATGTATTACCAATGCATAAGTAAAACATGCTTAAGTAACCCATGCTCATATAAGATATCATATCTGTAGAAGAGACCTAGCTAGAATCCCGACAATGGTTGCGAGATGACATTCACGCCTGGACACCCTGGTGGCAAGGTACAACACCCTTCACATGGTTGATGTCATTCAAACCTAGACACCCTGGTAGCAAGGTAAATAGCCCTCACATGGCTAATGTTATTCATACCTGGACACCCTGGTGGCAAGGTATATACCCCTCACATGGTTATCCGGGCTCCTATACCCCCTAGATTAGGCATAGTCTAATGTAACACATTATATAGAACATATATATCATGTACATAAGCTCATTTCATCATCATAACATCAATCATATCATATCTTATGCTTTGGACCTTAAATTCCTTAAAAAAACATAACCGTACATTTTACCAAACACCTTGGAGGTGTGTAATGGGGGTGAAAGATTGTGCAATTTAGAGATAAAATCATCAAAGAATTTTTTTGTAAAACTATCAATTGACACCTTGCAACACCCTCGAGACATTCACATTAAAATCCCTCATCAAATCCAACATTAGGTCCAAGATTTAGAGCTCAAAAC